>VZSF01002496.1:328864-359138 GCA_013398295.1 Chionis minor
CGCTGGCCAGGCTGCCGCGGGTGGCGGCTGCCTCGGCGCTCGCCGGGGGTGGGGGTCCGCGGGCCTAGCCTGCGCGGCCCTGACAGGATTGGGGAGGGGGGGTGCCCTCCTGCAGGGTGAGGTTCCGTCGCCGGCCGCCCTTGAGGCGGGGTGTCCCCCGGAGCCCTGTGGGAGGGAAGCGGGGCTCCCCCGGGAGGGCTCTTCCTCAGCCCCCCGTGAAGGGAGGGGGGGTGCTGGGCGACCCCCGGCCCCGCCGAGGTTGGCTCATCCGCTCGCGCGTTACTTGGGGGTTTATTAATTGCTTCTGTTAATTAGCTATGTGTCCGGAGTACCCGGGGTGGCAGCCCTGCGGTGCTGAAGCGGGTGAGGGTGGGGACGGAGTCAAGCTCTGTGTGACACAGGACGCCTAGGGAAGGCCTGCACCGATGTGCTAGGTCAGCCTGAGCAAAGGTCTTGCGGATAGATCGGGCAGGAACTTCCCCTAGAATTATTTGCCTGTACTACTGATAGAAACGTGAATTAGCTAGGTCATGCCCTGCACCCTCTAGCTTCCTCCCTGGGAAACCTGCTGAGGCAGAATGTAGCGCTTCTGATGCTAAATTGTGCTTGTTCTGAGGCTTAAAACGGGCTTTTATCCAGCGGCCCTTCTAGATGCCTTTCCACTTCTATTCTTCCCTGGGCTAGGTTTTTGGATTCAGTGGAGCTACAGGAAATGCAGCCTCTGCTTATCATCCAGTGCAGTTGACTTCTCTCCCCACTAGGAAATAACTCGTTTTTGATCTAGTCTTTTCCCCATAAGCTGTGTGAGTCCATGATCTGTTTTCTGCTTGCTTTAGTATGACAAAGCTGCTATCAAGTTTTAGCCTCAGGCTGCCAAAATCCGAGCCTGGAACTTTCCCAGATAGGTGAGTCTGGATGGCTTCTGCAGCTCGGAAGTCTAGGTATTACAGGCTTCTGACTGCATATGGGCTCACGTGTCTTGTTGGGCAACATTTGATTGAATGTTATCAGAGCTGTAGCTACTGTTTTTTCCTGTAGTAAAAGCTGTGCTGGTCCCTGTGAGTTTTGCTTGGAGGGACAATCTCTAATCTGAAGAGATGCTGCCAAACTGCCTGCTTCCATATTTTCCCTGTCAGAAGGCAGGCATCACTTCTCTTCTGTAGGAAGTGCCATGTTACTGACATCTAGTGACAAAGATACCTGGTGCTCTTTGGGCTGCAAACTGGCCGTGTTTTCTTTCAGGAAGAGCATTTAAGATCTCCTTGAAGGGTATTATGGCTGGCTTTTTCCTCCTCCTGAGAGAGAACAATTCTGCCCTTTGAAGAGTTGAGTCTTGAGGCTGTAAAGGGTTACATCTTGAGTTCTTTGAAGCACAGATGACTGGAAATGCACTCCAGTTTGATAGTATCTCTTTTTTTTTTTTTTTATGGAATGGGAACAATCACTAAACAAAATGGGCTTTGTAAAGAAACTTCCTGTGACCCTAGTTACACTTTTCTTGTCTCATCTATACATCAAGAAATGATAAAGCTGTCTTTTGCAGCACATCTTGCACTGTTTTTCTAAGCTTATGCTACTAAAGGCCATTAGAGTATTTAAAGGCTGCTCTTAGGATTAATTAGGGGATGGACAACCTGGGGTGCCAAAATATAATTGGCCTGTATGGCTTCTCTCCTTTAGTGAATGACCTACGGAGTCAAAAGTTGCTATCAAGCCATATATTATTTTGATCTCAGCAGGAGGCTGGCGGCTCAGCTAAAAGCTTGCAGGCTGAGGCACAGAATGTGAGATGCAGTTATTTGCTCTATAGTAATACTAGAGAGAGAAACACTGGCAAGTCAGGACACTTAGATCGTTACTTGTCTGCAGACTATAAGCTGTTACTCGAACTGCAGTCTGTGTCTCTTACCTCTTCTGTTAGAAGATGAATAGAATGCAAGTGACTGTTCAGGTTTCTAGCTCAAAAGTGAAAAGCAAGTAGAAGTTGCTTCAGACTGACTTTAAAACTGCCTTGGAAGAACTGACAGAAATGGAAGAAGGCATTGGGGTTGTTCAGATAAGGTTGGACTCAAAATAAGGTGGAGAGGTGTGTTAAATGCTGTTTATGTGATTTTTACAAGAGTAAAGGAGCTTCTTGTGCTTCCCTGTGTCATTATTTATCTCTTGTTACTCTTCAGGCTGGCTGTGTGCAGTATGGCACGCAGAAGTAGACTGTAGGAGGACAGCCTGGTAAGAGTTGAGCGTGCTCTTCTTCCTGCCCACTGGTTATGGGGATTTATGGGATTGGGTTTAAAATAGGAATGGTTTCTCTGAAACTGATGGGTTTATCTCAGTAGCTCTTTAGCTCACGGTATGCCTCTTAATTAAATTATGCAGCCTGTCTTCCCCGGAGTGAAGTGATTGCAGCTACTCTTGTTTAAAACCAAGTGCAGCCCATGGCCTCCTGGAAAGTGGCTAATGCAGCCCTCTAAGCAAAGCTTAGATGCTCGGATTAGCTGACGGGGTGATGACATTGTTGTAAGCCTTAAGCCTTTTGGTTTGATAATGGATAGCGCTACCCTGAAAGGACTGGTTTTCTGAATAACTCCAGTTTTCCAGAGCAGCCTGACTAATCCCCCTCCTGCTTCAACTGTTGTCACTTGTCCAAGATCTTACTGATTTCTGGAATGCAGAAATTGTTACAGTTGGTGATTTACCCTCAGCCCTCTGGGTGAGAGCTGCAATACCTCTCCTGGTTTCTTCCTGGATGAGAACTCTAGCAGCTAATGTACCTTGAACTGCTTAGTTAGATAAGCTCATTAATGCACAGAAGTCTTACTTACTGTTAAGTCAGAACCCAAACTTTCTTTTAATAGACTACTAAATGGGTTGGTTGCTTTACACCAGCTTATTAACTGACGTGTGATTGCTCTTAGATGTGTTGTGTAGATTAGAGAAATAAGCATTCCTGTTTTCATTCAAAGTGATGTCTTTACTGCTGGAAACTGTCAGTGGGAGTGACAAAGCCCAGAGCAGCTGAGTCTTGGGCTCACTGCTAATCATCTTGTGTTTATTCATGGCCTGTACTTAATGGCACAGGGAACTCGATGAAGCTAATAGCTTGTTTCACAGTGGGGCTGTGGGCAAAGTGGCTTTGCAGATGAGCAGGAGTCCCCTCAGCTCTGCTGATCAGGTCTCAGTGGCTTGCTCTGTTGCTGTCAGTGGCTGACTTCAAGTGCTACATGCTTATTTTCACCACCTGCAGTGCTAGACTTTGCTGGAGAGATGTCTCTCTGTGGTGAGAATAGCGCCGGTGCAGCTGGCTTAGTAAAATACAGCTGATCCCAAAGGTGTGTTCTAAAACAAACGGACAAAATGCACTTAGTGCTATCAGGGTGCTACCAGTGCTTGCCAAATCCTGAGGCTGTCGGTGCTGGGGTGGTAATGTGAAACTGTAGTTATATTGTTAGGGGCAGTGCAAGAACTCCTGTCCCTGCTGTCAGGCTGTTCTTGAGTGTTTATTGTTGAGCTGCTGTGTTACCACTGTACCTCTGAAGAGACAACACGGAGGGTTTGCTGAGCAGACCTGCCATGAGCTCATCTGCTTCTGCCTGCACTGAACTTAAAACTGGTGTGGGAGGATACAGACAACTGTATTTGCTCTTTCCTGAGGCAAAAATACCAATATACACCCAAGTTTATCATGATTCCAATACCATTAGGCTGTAGGGGCATTTCTAATGACATGTTTCCTCCAGACAGTACCTCATTCTTTTAGAGCTAGAACAAGCATCTCTTGCCTGGATGTGAAGCTGCAGTTACTGCAGCCATGTTGTCTCATACCACTGCAGAAAACTGACTAACAATTCCTAAGCAATGAATTTGGGCAAATCCGCTTTTTGTTTTGTTTTCATTTGTGCAAATACAGTTACAAAATGTGGACAACTGTGTTCCAAAGCTTGTGGGGTAGGGAAGGAATGATTGTCTATGTGGTGTCACCTGAAAGACTTCAGGTTGTGGGGCAAATGTATTGGAGGAAATTGATTGTTTGAATGTCTGTATATCTGGGATTTAGGATAGAATTCATCTTTGTCTTTCATACTGTAATGAACATATGACTGTGGTACTACAGCAGTGTCTTGTTACTGCTGTGATGCTGCGGCTTCTCAAGTAGGGAGACCATGGGAGACTAACGCACTGGACAAAAACTGGAGAGTTGGTACTGTTTGCTGTGGTGTTTCTGGAAGAGTTGCTGCTGATACAAACCAACCACTGCAGAGGGAACAAACTATCCTTGTTAGTCTGTTCCTTACGTCTGCCTTGTTTAGTCTAAGAAAGCTCTGTGATGTATGCTATTCATTTTTTTCTATAGCTGTTCTAGGTCAGAATCCATGAAGAGGCAATGGAAGTGGAAGGCTGGGCCCTTGCGTTGCTGCAGGTGGGAGCAGCTGAATCTTCACTTGCTAAACACAGGTTTAGTGCATCATCTTGCTAGGTAGCTCCTGGTTCAGCCGCTTGTTGCATCCAGAATGAGAAGTTGCTGACAGCCCAGCAGCAGGATCCTGCTGCCTTAGCCTATGCTCCTGACTGCACCCACGCATTCCACGTGTGTGGTACAATGTAGGTCTGAAAAGGCAAAGTCTGATGGCTTTTGGAGAACCATCTGTCTTTAGGTCAGACTTAATAAATAGAGCATTTTCCATCTATGATAGAATTGGTGGACAAAAGCAGGTTTTGAGATACTATGTTTTGCGTCCTTATTTTTTCTGGACTCCCTTGGTTATGGTCTGTAGATAACCTGCATCTAGCTGGCTTTTAGGGCTTTGTCTAATGTGTCATGGTGATTTGAGAGAGGGGATGCTCCCTAATGCACACCTCCTGCACAGCATGAGCAGCGATGTGATTTGAGATGAGCATGCTTGATTCTTTTAAGAAGGTGCACGTTACCATGTCAGTCACTGTAGGTGCAGCTAATCCTGCTGCTTTTCAGTTATGTAACTACTGAGATGCAGTCAAATCCACATCCTGGCATTTAGTTTTTAATACATGTTCTTTTTTTGTAGCTGGCTGTCTTAATGTTGTAACCTTGCCACAGTTGCTATAGAGGTGTATCTTAATGCTGTCGTTTTCGCTTGAGTGAATAGACATTCTGGAAAGGGGTTTCCATGTCACCTTAACTCCTATGGGGTTTATCAGTGTGTATGAGTATGTGGTCTGTCTATGATGGTCTTCGTGATCCTCTTCCTTTCTATTTATGGGTTGAAATAGAAGTATATGGGAATACAAGTACTTGCCAGCAGAGTAGGAAGTGTACTGGCCTTAGGTATTTGTAGGAGCAGCATTCAGATGTTAGATTGCACTTCTACCCCAGTAACTAGCTGCTTGAAGAATCCAGAGTGTATTGGGAGAGGTCTGTTTTCTCCTAAATTAAGGTAATTAGTCATCAAATGGTGTGAATTCCACATACACGTGGATCTTCTCTGTACCTTAACTAGAATAAATCCATCCATACTATAACTAGAAAAGAGGGCTGAAGCTGTGGTGTAGAGCGGGTTGCCATATGTTCAAGCTAGTGAAACAGAAGGAGCGGAGCTGCAAAGCTCTGAAACTGCAGTTGATGGACCATTAATCCAAAGGCTTCAGCTAGAGTCAACTTGGTTTCCAGGCACTTGAAACAGTTGAAGAAATGGGCTTTGCTCTTCAACTGTGTCTTGCAATAAGCTATTAGACTGGGGTAACTCAGAAACAGTGTAAGGCCAGCTCCCTAGAAAAGGCTTACTGTGGAGAGGAGGAGAATGAGTCATTGAAAGTTGATTGAGCAATGCTAGGAAGCTTTCTGAGTCATGTCGCTAATGCACAGCGAGCAGATGAACCCATCTCCTGTGGTGGATTTCTTGTTCTGGGGCCTTCTGATTCCAGCAGCTGTGAGTCACTGAATGTCAGTCTCATTTAATTTGAGCCCTGTTCCCTGCAGTTCTTAACTGTTGCAAGCACTAGGATCTTTCATTTTCAAAGCTGATCTGAAAACTCTTCATTATTGGAAAACATGTGGAAGATCATACCAGGTCTGAAGTGTACCACTAAAAACCTCGTTCTAGTTGCAGTGTAACCTTGAAACAGTTGAAGTGAGTATCCGTGAGACTTGTGCGGAAACACAAATGAGGATCAAAACAAAGCAGGCTTATTTTCACTTCAGCCACTTCAAGGAGAGCCATTGTCATCTTAAAGAGCCATTCTTCTTGCTAAGCTTTAAGCAACTTTCTTTTGCATGCTGCCCTTTGTATAGCTTTCCTCTCATCTGTTCATATATCTCTGGGCTAGTCATTCTACCTCTTGAGTTTCCAGCTGTGTGGACATCCTCCCGTTAGCGGATGAAAGCAACTCAGTAGTAGGCAGTGTGGTCACTCATCCTGTGTCTGGGAGGGATGTAACGCAAGGCTTGAGCAGAAGACTGAAATTTAGTCAGTGTCCCCTGAACTTCCATTGTGGGCAAACCTGGTGAAGGCTGAGTGAGAGAACAACACTGCACCAAACCAAACTTGCTGTAAGTTGTGTCGATGCCATTGTGCTATCAATGCTTGTGATGCTTGGAATTCTTCAAGGTGCTGGGCTGCAGAAGTCAAGCAGGGCAAGGCAGATCTGCTTATAATTGTGTAAAATACCTTGTGTGCTTGAGACTTTCTTGGTTTCTGATGCCATTAGATGGGGAGTGCAGCAAGAGGTTTATACTGTGTGTGTCCTTCAACTACTGCAGAGACCTTACAGATGGCTGCCACAGTTGGGTTAGTCATCTAAAACTGCTTCCTGCATTCATTGCCTTTAGTCCATGTGACTTTGCTCGGTACCTGGAAACACATTACCAATTGTCTGACACAGATAGGTGAATTGCATTTAAGTGGGAATTAAGGTTTAGTCTGTGGAGCTCTAGAATTAAGGGTGTTTTGCGTTTGAGGAGGCTCATAACTGGCATGGAGGCAAGCTGCTACTACCTGTGAAATAATGCTAGTGGATATCTGCCTGGTATGTTTATGCTAGTAGGTTGCCATTATAAAACAAACTGGCAGAATGTTTGTGATTCTGTGGCTACATCTGTAGTAAGTAAACCTACTGCCTTGAGTGTTAACTGGGGTTTGCACAGCACAGAGCCAGTCCCTTTCTGACTTTGAGCAAGTTGTTCAATGTTGAGTTGCGTTACCAGTGTAGCATGGCTAGTATGCATCAGCTGGCTGAAGGCAAATCTCTCCGCATGCTTCTATTTTGTAGCAAATGGGGATTTGCAGTAAGAGCAGTCATGGCAGGGGTGTGTGTGGAGATACGAGGGTATTCAGAGTAGTAAGGGCAAAGTAGGTCAAAAATGTCAGAGAGGTGCAATGGTGGGACGGTAAAATGGCACGTTGAATTCAAGGTACAAAAATGTACAATGGTGCATATAACAGGTAGGTGGATTAGGGAGCAAAGGCAATTCTAGCTTCACCTGTGATGTTGTTCATCCCCTTGAAGACTGAATTCAGTATGATCTTTGAGTTAGAATAGATGATGAAATCATTAGCTTCTTGCTGAGTGGTGGTTTAAAAACATGTCAGATATCGAGAACTACTAGGAAAAGATCAAAGCAGGATGTGTATGATTGTCATACATGTCATACCATGGTTTGCTTACATCTTGAATAACGTGCAGTTTTGCACTCACTTCCAGAAGGAAAATGTTTAGAGGAAGGCACTGAGAAAGACCAAAGCATAAAGCAATTTACTTGTGAAGAGCAACTGAGTAAGGTGGGAACATACCATTTTGGGAAAGGGGCAATGAAGGCAGTGGAGAAGATCTGCAAAATCCTCTGTGACCTGGAGATAGAGTATGGGGGCTAGTTCTTAATTGCTTCTTCCTGCACTTGAACTGGAGGCCATTAAATGAAGCTGAGGGAAGGAAGAAAAAGCAGGCTTAAAACAAAAGGAAAGTAAGGAAAGTGTTTTATACAGTGGTTATAAAACTGTTGGGGTTTTTTTTTTGGCTGTGGGATGCTGCTGGTGCAGAGATTCTAGAGGAAACTGGGTAAATGCTTTAAAGAGATTCCTTGAGACTTCTAAAATAAACAAGCCATTGCAAGAGGATCTCCTGGGGAGTGTGTTCTTGACCTGTTCTTACTGTTACCTGACTGTGCCTTCACTGCTGACATCGGAGACAAGATGCTGAGGTAACAGATCTGCAGTATGAACCAATGTGCCTCTTAAACGTGCAATTGAAGCTGGTTAGATGAGGAGCTAACTGTGCATGAAAAGTTTGAAACCTGAACTCAGCTCCCAATATATTTAGGTAAGGAAGAAGCCTAGCATTTCTTTGCATTGACAAAGAATTTTTGAAGACTAAAAGTACTTTAATCATGTTGTATCTACTCTCAATCTAACACATTCTTACTGCTAACATACAAGATAAGCAAGCAGTTGACTCTGCTGCATAGTACTCTAATGCAATTAAAAATGTTGATATTTTTGCATGTAACTTAAGCGAAGCTGTTGCAGATTATGTTCTAACATATGAGAAAGCATAACCTCATTATCTCAATCAACATTTAAACTTTGTATATCTTCCTAAGGGAATGCTTTTAATTTCCAACATAAAGGTTGGTCAGTGGTCTTCTACATGTTTCATAGAAATGTAAATATTCAAATCAAGGCTTTTTTGGGAAGTGTTTGCTTTGTCATGCGACCAAGAGGCTTTGTCTTGTATCTGCTGTGTGTCCGATCCAATTGCTCATCAAAGCAGAGGTTTCCTTTATGCTAAAAATAATGAAACAAACAACTTAAGCAGCATTAAAACCCAAGAGGGAGATTATTATTTTTTTTTAAGACTAGGATGTGCTTTCTAGGAATCTTCTGGAAAGGGTTTGTGGGATTCATATGATCCAGCTTTGCCAGTTGCGTAAGCTTCTGGGAAACTATTCTGTACAATAGAAGTCTTAAAGAGGATGCAGGAACTCTTCACCTTCTGTAGCAGTAGTCCATATATGAACCTCGAACCCAGCGCTATAGCAGTCTGAAAAGACATCCTTGGCTCTTATCTGGATTAAATAATACTAATTAGGAAATAATTTCCTAGAGCGGGCAGCAAGTTGCTTTCATTGTCATAACAGTACTCTCTCTTTGGTTGTGTTTTTTTCATCATTTGGCCTGTGTGAATGACCTTTCAAAGGTTTGCTAAATTACAGCTTCAGCATCTGCCAGACTTGTTGGGCAAACAGATACTCTCTGTCTTTTGGGTTCTAGTCCTGCATGTTACCTTTTGGTGGCCTTCTGCATGCCTGTTAGGGCTGTGTGTGTTTCATCTAACTCGTCATGAGTCTATGGTACAGCCGCTTCCTTGATTTTTGAAAACCTGGTTTTGTTCTGTTGACCAACAGGATTGTCACTGTCTTTTGGTGTGGGGATGCTGGCCTTGCTGCCAGCTACACTGTCTAGCCTCAGTCCCCTTGTGTGGGACAGGGAGCAGCTACAGAAGGCTTTTCCCACTCTGTAACTACATGGGAATCTCAGACTGTGTGCTGCCTCTGTCTTAATAGGTTTGGTTACAGAGAATTGTACTGGAAGCAAATGAAATACTTGTGTCCTGAAGTTATAAAGTGTCACTAATGGGAATGGAAGAAAAAGACATTGGAAAACCTGTTCTGTGCTAGATGGTGTCTCAGACATCAAAAAATGTTGATGACAGTGACATGTGAAGCCACTAACAAGTGGCAGGAGGCAGCCTGTTAATAGCCAGAGACACTCAACCAGCAGAATGTGGGAGTGAAAGCCAGGGAGCTCACTATTGAGCTTTGAGAAAACTGCTTGGCTGTCTGTTTCTCGCTATTTTGACTTAACAATTAACTTCTTGATTCTTTTTTTTTTTCTTTTAATGAGCAGAAGCAGCCATCTGGTAGTTGAAGACCCATAGCGGAGAAATATGTGTAATGTTACTGTCTGAGGACTCATTACGTGTAGCAAAAAATGTTGATGTAAAGGCTTATGGAATTCAAAGTGGTTTTTTTGTCTTTCTGAAATTAAAAGTAGAGGTTGCACTGTAAATCTTGTTCTAGCACAGAACTCGCATCTGAAGTAGTCCCTTCAAATAGGCAGATACTTTAGTTTCTTGCATATAACTTCTTGAGGGTGTGTTACTTAATACTCCAGGCTTCTACGTTCCTTTTGTCTCTCTGTGTATTGCTTCTGTATTTTTTTCCCGACCTTTGGGATGACCTGAGGCTAGGTCACCTTAACTTCATTTTTGCCGTGTTCCTGAGCAAACACATATCAGTTCGCTGTCAGCATCTGGCTCTAGGCTAGTCTCTCCCTATCCTTTCCACCCACCCCGGACAAGTGGGTGTAGGCTAACCCACCCTGACAGCAGTGTGGGGATGGTTGGTTATCTAGTGCTCTGCAGTGCCAAAGCTGAGAAATACCTATGTGATCGTCCCAGGACCTAGTCATGAGGCTTGCCCTGTTGCAGTTGTCTAAGCCCACCAAGCAGCTGATAGAGTGGGTATTAGGACCTAGACCTAAGTGAATAGGAGTGCATGTGACTATAGGAATGGGATCTGGTGAAGTACCTGTGTATTAAAAAAAGTCTTCTACGTCAATAATGTCCACCAGCTTTCTTCAAAACCGCCTTCCTTTGAAGAAACAGAAGATGAGGAGTTTAAGAGGGTAACTTCTGAGGCACTTTAACCCACAGTTAAAGTGGGTCGTGGTTGAGATCTCCCGCTTGAATGGCACCTTGTAGCCAGACTGCTTTCAGTTTGGACTCTGAAGTGTTAGTCAGTACTGCTGCTAGGGATCAGCAAAGGTTGTAACGTGGCTATATAAAAAAACTGTGTAAAAGCAGTAATAAACCAAGGTATACTTGCTGCTAAGAACCCTCTGCTGTACAGTGATAGGCTTGGTGACATCTCAGATGCTTGTGTGAACTGCATGCAAAAAGACTTAACTATGAATTGCAACTGGTTTGTATCTCAGTCACTGTGGAGATAGACACCTTATAGTAGAAATAAAGGGTCTTTGATTTGCTTGTAGTTCCAGGGCTGTGGCTTTTTTCTTGCATTCAAGGGATAGGCCAGGTACTACTAATACTTGAGGCTTGATCCATCCGTGCTGATGAAGGGAATGAGAAGTAAGCCTGCATCTATTTCAGTGCTATTTTTAAGCTTCAGTCCTGGCTACAAATTGCAGGCACACTCAGAGCCTGATGCGTTACAGAATGCGTGGTAGCTGTATGTATTCAACCAGGCCCAAGCTCTTGAGTTGCTTCAGACAAGCTCAGGAGATATCTCAGCTGGGTCTCCATCAGGATTCCTGCTGTGGCTGCTTAGGTCTGGAACCAGGCAGTTGGCTCCCAGTGGGCCTCTTCATTGAGTCCTTGTTATGGTGTGGCCCTGAGGGGCAGTTCTGCAGCAAACAGGCATTAGTGCGGATCTGGAGGGACTGGTATGTAGTTGGGGCTTAGGTCTGTTGTGGTACGTACAGTCTGTACTGTGCATGGGGAACACACACTTTTCCATAAAAAACCGCAGCAAAGCAAAAAGTATAATCTATAACTGCAGCAATAAGGCTATTTCCCTCCTCTCCAAAGCAAAACATTGGTTCTAATAGTCCTTTATAAGTAAGGAGCTCCGTACGCTCCTCTCCAGGATGAGCATGAGGCAGGCAAGCCAGTTCCAGCATCCAAGCTGCTCCTGAGTCTCTGGCTGTCCTGCTGGGCCTCAGCCATGTGCTAGCCTGGCCAGGTGTAATGAGATAAACGAAGTAAAGCAGCCCACGCCATCAGACTTTAAGGAACATCACTGAGTGTGCTCTCTACTTTTCCCTCCCTGTGATCTGATGGAGTTCATTGCTCCTGGGGTGTCAAGGTGTGTGCTGTCAGGTCCTTATCACCACAGGTATTGTAAGAATTGTCTTCCGGTTGAGGATATGTGTGACAAAAGGTATCTGTGCCATGGCTAATAGCCAGCAGGTGTCAAAGTCTGTGTGTGCGGTACTATTTGTTGCCATGTAGCCTACTGATACATGCCCTCTCTTGTTTCAGGTCTTAAGCAACATGGGAAGAGAAGACTAAAGTTCCACCATGATCGGAGGCTTATTCATCTATAATCACAAAGGAGAGGTTTTAATCTCTCGAGTCTACCGGGATGACATTGGGTAAGTGCTTCTGTTGCATCCCTAGCCTTTGCATTTCTGTCTCATTTTGGTGCAAACAACAACCCAGTGCTGCTTTGTTCTGCATTAGCTGTGCATGCATGTAAGACTGCAACTCAACTTGCTGCTCTAGGCTTAGTTCAGAGAAAAAAAAAAGTTTGTTAAACCCTGGTCACCTACAGATGGTAGTAAAGGATGGCCTTCCAGCAAACCTGGGACTTTCTTTTAGCTGGTAGAGATCTGGCTGTTAGTCCAAATGCTTCAGCAATGTGGGTGGACTGCCACTGTGGGAGTCTACCAGCCTCACTGCAATTGTTAAAACTCTGTGAGAGCAGTAATGTGGGAACTGTCTGCCACGCACTGTAAGCAGGGCCCTGAATTAGTTTCAAACACAGATGTCTAGCATCAAGTACAGGCATGCAGAAGACTGCCTCTGGTCTTGGAAAGTTATGTCTGCAGTCAGTCTTGTAGTAACCACAGCTGTGCACTTAAAGCTGTTATTCTGTCCCCCGACTTTGTATGGCAGCTTGTATGTGAAAAACTTATATTAATTGGGTAATTAAAGTTGAGGGAAGCAGGGGAAGCCTTCAGTAGATTGTGGGTGTCTCATTGTACTTTACAGAAGTGTTATGATGCTCACTTAGACTGGATCTGTACAATCCTTAGGCTGCTAGTTCCCAGAAGGAACCTTACTAAAAATGTAGTGTCTTAAAGACAGTGGATACTGCTAAAGGAAACTCAATACCGAGTGATGATGCTGATTGGATGGAAAACCTTAACGGGCTTTCATGCACAATGCTACTCTCCCTAGTAGATTTTCATTAGTGTTAGGCTTTAGGTGGAAGTTAGTAATTGAAGCAAACAGAGTTAAAACATAAGTAATGGAAGCAGGGCTGTGGTAGGTGTTAAATCAAAGTCCAATGAGAGTGATCCTCCTGGCCAGTTCAAGAAGAAATACTTTGTACCAGGTCTCCACAACAAATGGTTGTAGGATGTGTGATGAAATAACTTGTTGCCATGAATTACAAAAAACTGTCAAGTTAGCTTGCCTTCAGACTGCTCTGGTCTGAAGAGTGTGTCACTTCTGTTTATGAATTGTCTTGTGGAGGTTAAAAGTTGAGGTAGAACTGGTAGCTAGTCAAGGCTTGCACTGTTTCATTGATGGAGTAGCAGTCAACACAATGTCTGTAATAAGGTTTCACCTAATGAGCTTTATATCTCTTAGTTTGTTCTAAGTCAACTAAGGCAGAGTAAAGTAGCTGTTCTCAGGTTGACTATGTTATTTCAGGAATTCCATGCAGAGCTGGAAGGAGGCATTGTATTTCTGAAGCAGAAAGAGGCTGGCTACAAAGTTTTGCCTCTCCTCTGCTGTACTAACTCATTTCAGTCTTGAATACTTGTTAGCTGAAGCTCTTCAGGGTGATTCATATGCCAGATCCAACTTTGTAAAGTTCCCCTAAATGAATAGGTATCACAGTGACTGAGCCAGGCCAGTCTGGATTATAGATAAATTTTGAGAATGTGTTGGGGGCTAGGGACGCTGTTACTGCAGTTCCAGCAAAAATATCTTTTTTGTGGCTTGCACACTTAGAGCACTTCAATAGGATTGTGTTCGAACTGATATTTATTCAAGAAGGCCTTTTAATTTAAAGGGTATTCTGAGATGTAAAGTGAGGAGTGATGTAGTTATTTTTAATGTAGTGATCTTTTATAGCTTTTTATCTTGGCTCATTCCTCTTGTAAAGTGAGTGACTTATGTTCAGTATGTGATAAAGTACTTCCTGCCAGCTGGCCAGGCAAAACTAGAAAATGGGATTTCCTGCCTGATCCTATCTTAACTTTTTCATTTGGCAAAAGGTGCCAAAAAGATTCAAGTATTTTCTCTAGGGCTTCAGGAGTCAGTGCTCTCTTGAGTGAAATCCTCCATACAGTTCCTGTGAAAGTGTCATTCTTGTGACTTGTGTGGAGCTGGTGCTGGCTATTAACCAAGCTTGCTCCCCGAGGTGTTTGATTCCTTCTGAAACAGGCCTTCAAACCTGGCTTGGAACTTTTTAGATGTGTAATCTTATAAAGCAAGTTGTCTTAAAATGGCTGTGTCTCATCTTGTGGTGTGATCAAGTAATTGAGAATCTTCAGCTCTACAGCAAGCAAGTAGAGTTGGATATCTGCCACTTCCTATTCTGAATACTAGCATCAATGCCAGGTCTGCTTAAAAGCTACTAGTATCCTAACCTTCAGAGGGAAGTAGAGAAAGGAGTAGCCCTGATATTGTAGCTTGTACTCAACTCTAGGAGTTTTGTCTCTAACCAGCCAACTGGGTGATAGATTTCTAGAACACTATACAGTTAATTCCTAAATGATGGATCAGATGGCTGAGCCCATCCAGCTTATTGGGAGGTAGATTGCATGGGAAATGAGCGTAGCTGCTGCCTGTCTTCATGTGGGCTCTGAGTGATTGACCCTTAAGACTCCTTGGTCTTGGCACTTGCCTTTGGCGTGCTGAAGCCTCAACCTATGTGTTGGGAGAGATAAAAGGCTATCTGTGGTTATGAGAACTCCTCCCCTTGCATAGTTTATGAGTTTAAATAAGCACATGCTAGCTCAAATGTTAACAAGCAAAGTGATGGTCAATGAAGAAACCCTTCCTTTGACTTTGTTAAAGGCAGAAGTACCACAAAACTTCGACTTTCTTTGCTTGCAACTTAGAATGGCTTAAGTGCATGTAGTGCATCTGTCCATACAGCAGCTAGCTGCATGCATAAGCAGCTTCTTTTAAAAAAAAAAAAAAAAGGGCAAAGCGCTATGTATTTAATTCAGGATACCGTGGAGGGCTCCACTGTGATCTTCAAGTGCCTTGTTCTCCAGTGACATAGTCATTGGGAGAACCTACCTGCATTTAAGAATGTAGCTATTTAATAAAAAAAAGCTATTTGGAACTGAGCAGCTTACATGACAAACTGCATGCACTTTAAACATAATAGGTGTTTGGTTTCTGAGCTTCTAATACATCACTTTGGCGTCATGGCTCTTGATTCTTAAGGAAAAAGTGCAAGCTGGATAGAGCAGTGTCTGTATCTGCAGGATGTGCTGTATCTTTCCAGATGTGCTCCAGCTCTATCAAACTTGCTGTATTTCCAGCCAGAAAGTATCAATGCAAACAGCTTCAAATGAGAAGTGCTGTCATAGAAATGCCCACTCAGACTTGCAGTCCTGTTCTGAGGCAGACTGGGAAGAAGATACCTGATACTCTACGGTCCCCAGTGAGTGCCTCAGCTTGAGGCTTGGGGGTTTCCCCCACCCCAAGGCCTGCTACATGCATTAGCAGAGCAGATTGGGTATCACTGATGTGATACAGATGTGGCTCCTCTGGACGAAATGCCCAGTTAGCCCTAAAATTCAGCCAAACACAAGTCTGTCCACGCTGGCAGCCTGACCACGGCATGTCGGCGTTGTACCTTGCGAGGGCTTCATTGCTGCCACAGCTTGTTACTGTCCATCCAATACCACCTTGGCCTTTTGTGCCCAGGAGCAGGGGGAGGGGGTGCTGTTTGGTCTCTCCTTATCTCTTTGGATTCATTGTGCCTTGTGTGTGTGTTTCTAACCCTTTCTCTTGTTGCTGTCACTCCTCCTTTCTCCGCTGGCGCCATTTCTGTTCATCCCATCTCATTGGCTGCTGTAGCAATAGGTAAGAGACGCGTGGTAGGCCATGACTGGCACTGCAGAGTGGGCAATCGGTGTACTAGAAAAGCTTCACTGACCTGAGGCTTCTCCTCTAGCATGCACCAGTCTGGTTGCTGGTTCTGCTACTAGTTCTAGGGGGTTAGAACTTGAGGCCGGGAGGGCTAATGCTCCAGAAGAAGCTGAACTTTCCTTGCAAAGCTTACTGAAGGGGAGGAATGGGGCTTTTAGATATTGTTGTTTTATAGTAGACTAAATTACTTTCTTACGAGAACATTAAGGTAGTAACGAACAATTATTTTAACTCAAACTTTCAAACCTTCTGGAGCAATAAAATCTGAAAAGTATTTGAAGGCCAGAATTTTGTTTATGGGGAAGCGTGTTTACTGATGAAGCTTCTACGTATGTACCCAGACCTTGAAGGAGCAAACGCCTGCTGTGGTAGCATGTGTTTCTTTGAATATCCTTTGTTTTCAAACTTGAACTGTCTGCTGGATTGTTGACAATGTATGCCTGTATCCTTGCTTGTGAGGATATTACTGTCTGCTCTCAAACATGATTCTGCATGATCAGTATCATGGCCTTGATGCTGCAGTCAGAAGACCCCTGTTCTACATAATGTCTGAAAGTATGAGTAATAAAGCACAACTAGATGAGTCTTGGCTTGGTGTGTAGACTATTGCTTTAAGTCTAGTCTTGCCATGTAAAGCACTCCAGCTTCCTTCCTGTGTTCTTAGCATTGGTGGGCTTCAACTTAATTTGGGAAATTTATCCTGACTTGCAGCTATGGGATAAGAAAACTCTAGTGTGGAAGACCTGGCATCCAGAATGCAACTCGGACATCTTTGTTTACTCGGGAGGGATTTGTTCCCTGTAACTAGTGTATAGACAGTTTGGATTAAAGATGACAGCAGCTAGGGGAAGCTTGCACAGCACCTCCTCAGCTCTGTGCAGGACCTCTTTACTGTAAATGGTACTGGACCATCCACTCCACATTCTGCAGTGCTGCTAGCACATTGCACTGTGAGGATCCTAAAGTCCATGTGCAAGAGACCTGTTCCGAAGCCTAGCAGGCTTGAGAGGACGTGTAGCTGGAAAGCCAAAAATGCTCCTAATCCTGCTTGTTGCTTTGAGCCTGCCTTCTGTAGTGCTTGAGGTACAGAGGTGAGGTGGATCTGAGAACTAAAGCTCCCTTTCGTGCTGGGTTTTTTTTTTCCTCAGTGGTATGTCTGGGAGGAACTGCCATTGACAAATATCTTGGGAGACTACAGCTTGCTTTGGGACAAGAGTATGAAGGCCTGGGCATGCAGAGTAGACAGTAACTAGGTGTTTATTCAGAACTGGGATCTGCTTTGAGCCATAGCCACTGCTGTGTTTGTTCCCAGCTATGGCAATCAATCGGGAGTGCTAGCAAAATTAATTGAAGGGAAGGTACCTTTGCCGCCCCACCTGACTCTAAATGGAGGTTAGCTTCTCCTTCTGACAGCAGTTATGCTGTAGTCCAAAGCTGCTTAGAGACCAGTAGCACTCTGTCTCTCTTCTAGTTTGTGCTAGAATTTAGTATCTTAACTCTGCTCAGAGCCTTCACTTATCTCTCCTGGAGACATCCCCAGGCACCCTTCCTAAGTGAGCTTAGTGTATGTAGTTCAGTGTCTGACTGTAATCACATAAGCAGAACTGTACAGCCAGCTTGTTTTCATGTATGCTATGCTAACTTATCTTTGGCAATAATCTCGTAGGCGGAATGCCGTCGACGCCTTCCGCGTCAATGTCATCCATGCACGGCAGCAGGTACGCTCACCTGTCACCAACATCGCCCGCACAAGTTTCTTCCATGTCAAGCGTTCCAACATCTGGCTGGCTGCTGTCACCAAGCAGAATGTCAACGCTGCCATGGTATTCGAGTTTCTTTACAAGATGTGTGACGTGATGACTGCCTACTTCGGAAAGATCAGCGAGGAGAACATAAAGAACAACTTTGTGCTGATCTATGAGCTACTGGATGGTGAGATGTTTCCCTTACCTGTTATGTGATATTGCTCTTGGTTGCTCTAAAATGCTTAGCTTAGTTTGATGTGGTAATAATCCATGAAATAATCTTAACATGTGTGACTGAGTTCAAAATTACTTGTTCTGCTTTCTAATGCCGCCTGTACTGTAACTGTAGATAACCTCTCAAGCCCGTAGCCTTCTGTTGATTGTAGCTCACTTTGCTGAAGTGCTGGGAGTGGTACAGTTAGTATGAGTGAGGCAGCTGGTAGTGGACCCCAGCTTCTGAGTGGTTCCTGTGTGTGTTTAGGGCTGTCGGCACTGAGGGGTGGGAAGAGGGCTGTCATCGGCACCTCTAAGGCCAGCTGTCCCAGCTAGTGCCCAGGTGGCTGTAGCACTGCATGGTAGCAGTCACCCCGCCTGCAGTTGGCTGCCTCCTGGGGGCAGTTCTGAGACAACGGAAGTCAATAAAGCCCAACCTGCTCTGTCCAAGCCCTACCTCCCCCAGTGATACAGCTACAAATTTCACCCTAGAATGATAGTCTGGGGTCCCTTCAGCTGCATGTGATACCAGCCTGCCTGTGGAGCTTCCCCTTGAGCTGTCCCTGACTCGCATAACATGAGCACTTTGTATTAGCTATGGTTCAATTTATTTTCCAGACAAGTTGCCATGGATGTGTGTCCTGGGATTTTTACCCAAGGGTCACAGTGACTGATGGTTTCTCTGTTCCCTCTGGGCAGATCAAGATACTGCTCTTTCTCTGCTTTGGTCAGTCGCTGCTGTCTAGTCGCTGTGTAGGCACAGTGATATCAAAAACTGCCAGTGTGCTGTTACTCAGTGTCTTTGCCTTCTAGATCTCTCCTGAGTTGTTCCCTTCTTCTTTGAGGGGAGCAGGTGTGAAGTGCACTAGCTGTCTGTAGTTATCTGGTTCTCACCCACACCAATCATCCTGCTGTGCCACTCCTCTGCTGTGTTTTTTTCTTTAGGTATTGATTTTTATTACATCTTCATAGGAAAATCAAACCCTAAAGAAAATGCTGCAAATATAGATTGTTCTGCTGTTGGATAAGCCCTCTTTATTGTTCTTTGGATGTTTTTGGAAAAACTCCTCAGTGTGTCCTGTGCACATGGCCAGCCTGGTTGATATTTAGTCCTGAAGTGCAGTTTAAAAACCAGTAAGTTCATCAGTTGAACGGTTTTCCATCACCCCTCCTCTCCAAAATATTGTACAGGGAAGTCAGTTTACCAAAGCTGTTTCTTTTCTCTGGGTAAGGAATGCTCCAGCAACTTATCCAGAAATGTAATCTGTAAGCACTGTCTGTGCACCAATTGGCGCTCTCCTTGTAGGAATTGTTAGCATGGTTGGCATGTTTATACCTTGCAGCTCTGAACTAACCTTCTTTTACTGTTCTGTAGAAATCCTGGACTTTGGCTATCCTCAGAACTCTGAAACAGGGGCCCTGAAGACCTTCATCACTCAGCAAGGCATCAAGAGTCAGGTAACCAGAGGAATTTGGGGTATAGCACTGCTCTGCTGGTTAATTTTCTGGTAGCCTGTTCAAGACAGTACAATCTTAATTACCAACTAAGCATTTGACCTGTGCTGAGTGGAGGTGCCCGAGTAGCTTGAGAACACCCTGGCAGGGATGTAGGACAGTGGCATCTCGTTCTACCTGTCCGCGTTTGTGTGACCTCATGTTTCCTGGTGCATGGAAAGATGCAGGAGGAAGGGTCCTGAGCTAGGATAATGCCAGTCCCTTGCATGTAAATGATTGCTGTCTTCAGGCTCTGCTCTGTGGCAGCTTCTGACAGAATAAACAAATCTACCTGCTGAACCAGAAATAGTTCTTCTGTATGTGAATCTTGCTGAGCAGGTCTGTTCTCCACCACCCCTCAGTGCTCTCAGCCATCAGGCTTTCATGCCTGCCTTGTAATGAAGTATTCTTCAGCCTCGTGGATCCTGCAGTCAGTCAGGAAGCTGTTGATGTTCTGTCTCTGTCTGACATCGTTGCAGATCAGCATCAGCATGGTCTGAGCTTTCTCATGTTAGAGATGAGGCTCTGCTGTGCATTTGGCACAGTATGAACCCTTGCATCAAAGCTTACATGGAGGTAGAAGATAAGTGTGTCTTTGCCCAGGTGCCCTTTAAATTGGACCATTTGTGGGAATGTGTTTTAAACTAGCTCTAATTCTACTCCAGGCTATGGTCCTCAAAACTAGGCATCCCATCTTGGACAGCTCATGCTGAACTGCTGAAACAAATGACTGTTACAGTCACTGTTTCTCATGTCCCCAGGGAATATTGCTCACCTTGTCCATCTAACACAGCTGTGCAACTCATAATGAGGACTTAGCCTAAAACTCGGTCCTCTCCCCTGGGTAGCAGGTGAGTCAGGAAAAGAGCTGGGAGTCAGTTTGTACTGAAGCTGCCTGCAGTAGAGACCTGGGTGAAACTTCGGCCCCAAGGTACAAACAGAACCGAGTGTTAAACAAGAGCTTGCCTGGTGACTTAAGGATAAGCAGAGGTCAAAGTCTCTGGAGGCTCTGTTTCAACTCCGTTCATCAGCACTGACTTCTTAACAACTCCTTTTTAAACTTTTAATCTACTAGTAGCAAGAGTAGCTGTCTCAAGGAGGAGGTGAGAAAGCAGGAAATATGTTGCTCAGAGGCAGCTTCTAAAACAGCAAACAATCTTTTCCAAGAGGGCATGCATGTGTCGGTGGCCAGATGTGAGCGCATCCGGTCTCAGTCCCCCATCCCGTGCCCTGGTGTAAATCACTTCAGCCTTGTGCAGTTTGGTATTTTGGGCAGTCAGCACTCCAGATAGCTGAGTCAGCTCCTGTTCCTAGGAAAACTCAAAACTAACCACCACTCTCACTTCCTTCCCTAGCTCTTTTTTTTTTCTTTTGTCTGTTTTAACAAACTTCTGTGCTGTTTTGTGCAAACCAGTCACAGCATCTTGCTGCTTTCGACATCAGGCTTATTTCTTCCTTTATAAATAGTTTTGGACTACTGCTTTTTGTAAGTAAGCAGTTATTCTGCTCTGTTGGAAGTTTCTGCAACCCAGTTCAAAAAGCAGAAATAATCCTTGCCAGTATGGCAGGGGCGACAGTTGAAACAGTACTTGCCATATTCCTTTGTCTGCTCCTTACTCTGGTGTATCGAGTCCCCAGCTCCTCCTTCACTTATGGCCAGCTTCTGGCAGGTATCTTGGACCAAAATCTGGGACTGGATGGTATGTCATCCGTATTTCCTTCTCCCTGCTTAGTTAATGATGGTGCTTTCCTTGGGCTCGTGTCCTGCTGAATTTAAGGGACAAAATCCACAGCTATGGCAGACTTTCCAAGCTCAACTTTTTTACTTTGTTCTCAATGAAGGTTTTCAGGCTTACTGAGCTGCTACCTTCTGAATGCCCACCTGGTATGACTATGGTGGTCTTTCTGGGGCTGGTGATCTTGGAAAAAAAGATTGGCTTTTTTTAAAGTACTGATATTGTTGCATTGCTTGCCAAGGAAAGTACCTCTGTGCTCTGGGAATGGGGTGGTGCAGCATACAGACTTTAAAAAGTGCTAGTGTGCAAAATGATTTCACTTCTAGCCCCTGCCCATGAAGTGCCCCGCTACTCAAATAGGAGGACTGCAGGCCGTACTGATGTCTTGTATCAGAACTGATGCCTGCATTGGCTTGGATATCTTCCTCCAGCCCAGACTAAATCTGCTTTTACAGCTCAAGGTGGAGCTGTGCAAGAGAGATCTCTCTCTTCAGATCCTGTCTGTATCTCTCCAGACTTCATTAACTACCTGAATGTTGTATTTTTCTTCCCCTCCAAGTGCTTTCTGGGAGTGTGAGTTGGTCAACTCTTAGTTACAGTGTTACCCCAAACCTTAGACATACTGTAGAGCTAAAATGCTGATGGTACTTCTTAACAGTGAGGAGAGGGCTGCCACCAACTGCCAGAGCTCAGGAAAGCTGCTGGTAGTCTGCCGTTAATCTAGTCAGTATGCTGGCAACTGGGTCCAAGTTGGATATTCTTGTCCCATTTTAGCAGACTTACTCATCCTCAGGGAAGGTCCCAGTCCTAAGACATTTCAGACCTGAGCGCCTTCAGTCCCTGCCTTAGGGAACACTCATGCTGCTGGGTGATCCAGGCTTCAGCACTCCCTGGGCATCTGCTTCCAGATTATCCAGTCGCTTTCTCTAGTGACCAGTACAGGTTCACGGCACTGATGCTGTTGCAGGAGATGGGAATGTCAGTGCATGATCAGTATCCCTTTGGAAGCTAGAGAACTGGGTATCGTATCTACATGTGTTTCTCTTATTCCTCTTAAGCCCGAACAAAGCATTGAACAAGGCAGATAAGGAGACTTTTTTTGTGGGACAGAGGAAGGGGAGGTACTTTGAGCACTTAACTACGCAGTTCCCAGGGGACTGTAAAACATTCTGCCTCCTAGATTTTATGATGGTGGCTCTGCTTGCTCAAGGAGTGACCATGTCTGTGGTAAGAGCATGTATGAAACAAGCCACTGCTGGTTTAAAGCTGAGACCATGTACTGCCGTCTACCCTGTGGGCCCAGTGCAAGGCTGCTGGAGCAGGACCTGCTTCTGTGTTCTGCAGTGGTCCTGGTGGAAGAGGCAGAATTAACAAGGATATAACTTTATACTTGATCCAGAGTTAAGGTGCCTGCGGTCCTGGGTGCCTTGTACTTCTCATAGCCTGGGCATCTGTGCCATAGTAAATGTCCAGGGGTTGCTTTAAGAACAGCAGTGTGAGGAGTGTGCTCTGTGTAGGAATATTACTGGGACTGCTATTTGGCCTGTGTGTCACTCCCTCTGCTCTACCTTGTATTTTGGTGATAATAATGGGCTGAGTCTGAAAAGCCATTTCACTGCTAGGAGTGTTGGGTTCCCTGAGGGGAGCTAAAGGTCAAAGCCCCTCATCTTGTTTGTGCTAATTAGCTGCCTAATTAATGATGAGCTGGCCTGCTTTGTTCCTGTCCTGAGGTAGCCTTAAGCCTAACCTGCCTCTTTCTCCCTTCCTCCCTTCTCTTGCTATTGACCTGCTTGCCTGTTAACCCTGTGTGCACCACACTTGCTGCTATACATCTACTTCTTGACTTTCTGCGTGTGACTGGACCCCACCTGTAGCATCAGGTAGGAAACCTCCTGGTGCCTCTCAACACAATCCTTGGTGCTCTTAGGAGGCTTAGAGCCTGGATGCTGTCAGATGCATGTTAGGTTAGCAGTGGTGTGTAACTCTAATGACTGCAGTTCTGGGGGACCAGCTGTCTCGTGGCCCCAGGGTTTCATGTTGGATAATGATGTGAACTGGCCTGTCAGCTGCTTCTCTGCTTAATGTGGACTGATGTGACGGTCTGAGACATGATTTGAATGCCATTGGTGAAGTCCACGCTTCCCTGCACCTATGGACTAGCTAACAAAATGGAAGAACCTTTCCTGCTATCGTTATGAGCAATTTTTAGTTAAGCCTAGGATTTGCTGTACTGAGGAGAGAATGACCAAGGC
Organism: Chionis minor; assembly: GCA_013398295.1. NCBI lineage: Eukaryota > Metazoa > Chordata > Aves > Charadriiformes > Chionidae > Chionis > Chionis minor. Next base: position 352,196 of record VZSF01002496.1, read on the forward strand.
CGGGCGGGTATGACAATACCCATAGCTAAGTGTCAAAAGCAATTGTGTGTAATAAATGGCAAACACTCTTAGATTTAGAGCAAACTTTCTTAATCTTTGAGTTTATCTAGAGATCTAAGCTGCCATTTCTTCCTTCCAGACTAAGGAAGAGCAGTCCCAGATCACCAGCCAGGTGACTGGACAGATCGGATGGAGACGTGAAGGGATCAAATATCGTCGCAACGAGCTGTTTCTTGATGTGCTGGAGAGTGTGAATCTCTTGATGTCCCCCCAGGGTAAGTAGGAGGTGCAGATCTGGCATCCTTCCCCCCTTCAAAGTTTGTGAGTGGGACTTGCGTAAGTGTTCTGAACTGTCCTCTTCTCTCCACCAGGTCAGGTTTTGAGTGCCCACGTCTCTGGCAGAGTGGTGATGAAGAGTTACCTGAGCGGAATGCCAGAGTGCAAGTTTGGCATGAATGACAAGATTGTCATTGAAAAACAGGGCAAAGGGACTGCGGATGAAACGGGGAAAAGGTAAGAGGCATTGGGGTAAAAGCTGCTTGCCACCAGGGACTCTTATGAAAGGGCAGTGCTTGGTAGCTTTTCTAATCTGTCAGCTGAAGCTAATCTCTTCTTCCCTTCACATGGTATTGCTAACTTTTCTCTGGATAGGTCAGCTGTCATACAAGCTACCAGCCTGAGGGCCTCAATACAGGGGGCTTCTCTACAGCTCTTCAAGTATTAAAATTCTAACATATTAAGTGTGGAGTTCTTGCAGCTAGAAACATGTACCCAGGATAGTTTTTTCCCAGAACTTGTGTCTCTAGCAGTTCTGGTCAGTGCAGAGACTCTTATTCGTAGGATGCGGTAGTAGTGCTTCTAAAGAACAATGAAGGAACCCCTCTGACCATAACCTGCTCTACCTGGACTGTTCCCACAAACTAGAACAGCTGACAGACGAGCACTGGGTAAGCCCCTCTTGCTGACAGACAGGTGGTCAGTGTGGATTGGAGGCTCATCCCTTCTGGGAGCCCACCTACCTTCCTTCCCAGCTGCACCTCAGTCAGTACCCACATTGAAGCTGAAAACAGGTCTTACACCTCTTCTGGCCTTCCTGCTTGGGGTGAAGAGATTAAAAAAAAAAGGGACTACCACTTTTCTCTCACTAACCATTTGCAACTCAACTGTATTTCTCTTGGTTGTTTTATTTTTTGCTGACCCCCAGTGAATTGGGAAGGTAGATAATCTGCTTCAGCTGTGTGTGCACTCTGCTGTCCTCCCCTTGTCTCTTGCTTCATGTGACTTGTGCATGTAACTTGGATCTCGGACACTTTCCACAATGGTTCCTGTAAACAGAGCTGAGCTGCTATTTGCCCTTTCTCTCAGAACCAAGCCAAGAGCTATCACTTCACTGTCACCTTTCAGCTGTCTTTCCTGTGCCTGAATCTAGCTAGTAAAATGGATCAGCCTTGGGTGGCTGCCTGGGGGGTATATCCTAGTGAAAATATCATCTGTGTAGGCCTCTGAAGGGTCAATAATGCTGTCCAAAGCTTCTGTGTTGATAGTGCCTTTGCCTTTAAACATGCTATTTTCTTGAGTTACAGAAGCAAGACGGACAGGGACTCTTGCTGGGTAGTTCTCTGTAGCTGTGGTTCTCTGGTGGGCAAGAGCTTGGAGATGTCACTCTCCAGAAGCATTTAGTTACGAGGTGGCCAAAAGGGGCAGCTGCTGCTAGTTGCTTTTTGGCATCTAGCATTTGGCAATCCCAAACCCCAAGTAATGCTGTGTGAGACCTGAAGCAGTGCTAGGTAGCAGGGCTTTCCCAGGAGTGTCCCTAAGAAACAGGAACTAGTTAGCTAATGTTGGCCATCATCTGGGCAGCACATTAAGAAAGACGAACTCCCACTTATGAAGCACAAACTACACTACTGGGTTGTGTAGCTAAACAGCTGGTCAGTCTGCTTCCCATTTGTGCAGGTAATGGTGGTTCCTGGGACAGCTGGACCTGCCTGTAGTGCTTATACTATCTTGGCACACTTGCATGTTGCTCCCAGCAGTTGAGGCAGCATAGATATCACATGCTATATTGCTGCACTTTCTCTAAACTGCCGCCGCTGCTGCTACCTTCTCATTTTCTAGTCCCTCTCAGAAGTTGAGAGGAGTTCTTGACTGACTTCAGGACCTGTAGCAAGGGAGATATTCTCAGAGACTAGAACTCGGTGCAAGCTGATTGCTGGCAGGTTAGGCTCGTGCACCTAGATGGGGACAGATGGTAGCTGTGTAGATTTTTAGAAGTGAGAGACAGAAACTTTTATGGCATAATATCGTAGTCTTTGGCAAATCGGAATCAAACCGCCTGCTGGCAGTGTGGAAATCAACAGCTGTAAAGAGATTTCTGAAACAGGAAGACCCTGAATCTGGCATCTCCTGGCTGTGTGGCAGTGGGATAGCTTTGTGGACAGGAAAGTGTTTTCTCTCCTTTGAAGTGTGCTGCAAGAAGACTTGGCCTAACAGAGTTGCCCTTGTGGTACCGAGGTGCTGCTGGCTGGCAGACCTGAGCATTGTGGTGTTGGCTGTGACAGAAGGGTGCTACTCTAATCTGTCTCCTCTCTGGGGAGAGGAGGGAAGAGAATTCCTTTAAACAAGCTTCCTGAAGTATGATCTTTGTGGTGGTGAAACAAGAAAAGTCTGAGCCAAGAGCCTGCTGTCCCTTAAATCTCTCCCTGCCTCCCCATTTCCTGGAGACCTGTGATGGCAATGTGCTCTGTAGAGTAGTTTCTGCCTGGGCAGACTTCAGCTGCACCAAGATGGCAGGGCTGCAGCTTGCACTTGTTTAACTGTCTTGGGTTTTTTTTTTTTAGTGGCAAACAGTCAATCGCCATCGACGACTGCACTTTCCACCAGTGCGTGAGGCTCAGCAAGTTTGATTCTGAGAGGAGCATCAGCTTCATTCCACCAGATGGAGAGTTTGAGCTCATGAGGTAAGGCGGTGGGGGGTGGGCAGGCTGGTGTTGGCACCTGCTCACTGCTACAGTAATGTTGCTGCTGTCAGGCAGACTTGCAGCCCTTGAGCATCTGAGAGAGATGCATGTCCCTTCTTTCTTTTCAGAGTGGCCTCTGTAGGGTGTCCCACAAATCCTTCTGTTACAGATGCGATAGAAGCCCAGCTGCCTGGTTTTGCCGCAACCATAGTGTTGGATGTGGGTTTCCTTACCCTTTAGCTTGCTGTGTCTGGGTTTTTAGTGCTTAAAACTGGCGTCCTTGAACAGGGCCACTGTCAGGACCCAGATATAAAACTTGGGACTCAAGAAACCATGACTGCCCTCGGGCAGCACATATCTTACTGCTGCTTCCTTCTGGATGGCTCCCTTTCTGGCTCATGTTTCTAAGCTGTTTCCTGTATGCAGAGGCTGTCTCTTTAGGAAAGTGATACAATTTGAGACCATAAGGGAGTTAACTCCTTCTCAGAGTTCACTGTTGCTTGCATCCCTGCAGATACCGAACCACTAAGGACATTATCCTCCCCTTTCGTGTGATCCCGCTGGTGCGGGAGGTGGGTCGGACCAAGCTGGAAGTGAAGGTGGTGATCAAATCAAATTTCAAACCTTCCTTGCTAGCCCAGAAGATAGAGGTAAGAGAATAAAAACCTATGGCCTCCTGTGCCTGGGAATTGTGCCTCTGTTTTGTCGCCTGCTGTGGAGTCCTCACAGATGAGCTCTCAAGCTTGTAGAGGACTAAAATTGTGAACCAAATGCTCCACAGATGTGTGATGCTGCTGTGTTGTGGGAGGGAACTGCTGTAGAGTGGGGAGGTGGAAGCTGTTTTCAGTTCCACGGCCACCTTGGCCGAGGCCTCACTTCCTGCAGCAACTGTTCACTTAATGTCTTGGCCACTGTGAAAAGTTCACGTTGTTCTGTCTGTGTGATCTGATGGTGTGTCAGACAGGCAGCAGGCTATGAGCTGTGTAAGACAGGCTAAGGGTGGCTCTGCAGCTCAGTCGCCTTCTGGGAAAGGCTTACTGCTACAAAGCCAGGCTGTCCAGAGCCTGCTTCAGCCAGACCTCCCTGGCCAGCCTGGCATCCTGTCTGAGCTCATCTGCTCAACACTAGCCATGTTTCCTGCAGCCTGAAGTGGAGAGCTCTGCCCTGTTCCTCACTGACTCTTGTGGATTCTGAAAATGTGTTTGAAGCTTTACTTCAAAGCAAGAAACGGGAGAGCTAGCCTAGGGTGCCTCGCGGTAGCTATTGTTCTCTGGGCCCCGAGTTGGGAGAGGGGAGGCCGAGAGGCCCAGGGTAGCAGCTGTGCTCTCCTGGGAGGAGGTGGTCTTCCCCTGAGACTGCACAGAGCGACCAGGCTGCTGGCTACTTGCCCCTGCTCACCAGACTCTGCCTTCCAGGTCCGGATCCCGACACCTCTCAATACCAGTGGAGTGCAAGTCATCTGTATGAAAGGGAAGGCGAAGTACAAGGCCAGTGAGAACGCCATTGTCTGGAAGTGAGTGAGCGTGTCGGGTCTGGGGTGCTGCAGGGGCAGGGCTCGGGGCGGCAGAGTCTGGTTAGTGCTCCTGCCTGCCCTGAGTGTGTGTAGTGAAGGGGAGAATAAACTTGGGCACCTCCTCACTTCTGGGCTTTCCCTGATAGGATAAAACGTATGGCTGGAATGAAGGAATCCCAGATCAGTGCGGAGATCGAGCTGCTGCCCACCAATGACAAGAAGAAGTGGGCTCGGCCCCCGATCTCCATGAACTTTGAGGTGAGTCCTGGTCTGCTTTCCAGGGCGCAGTTAACCTTAGCGAAGCTCTGTCAGTCCGGTCCCTTCTGCCTTCAGGGAACTGCACATGTTCAAGCGCTCCCTGTCCCAAGCTGCTGTGTGACTCTGCCCAACGTGAGGCCAGCCCAGTGGCAAAGCTAAAAGAAAATTGTCTCTAAAGCCACTAGAGTCTGTCACCATGCATGCAGGGAGTCGGGAAGGGAACAGTGGCTCTTGGTGCCCATTTCTAGATGCGTAGCCAAGGGGTCCTCTGGTTTTGGTGTATGGAGAGCATCTTACACCTCTGTTCCAATGCTGTCTGTTGTCTTTCTCTTCCTCCATAGGTCCCATTTGCGCCCTCTGGGCTGAAGGTGCGCTACCTGAAAGTCTTTGAGCCAAAGCTGAACTACAGTGACCACGATGTGATAAAATGGGTGAGGTACATCGGCAGGAGCGGGATCTACGAGACCAGATGCTAGCCCCAGCAGGCTGGCGGGCTCCCTCTTCTCCAAGCCATCCTCTGCCTCTCCTCAGTCTTCAACTACATTCAGAGAAAACATCTGCCTGGCCCCTCTACGCAGATTGAAAGACCCTGTGGCTCACCTTGGGAGCGGACTCGCCTGCCTGTGCTCGGTTACCACCCACGCTGCAGATGAAGTTCAGAACCCCGTCGCGCGCAGGGGGGCAGTCAGCCTCCGGCTCCCCGTCCCAGGGTGGGGAAGGGCTAGTCTAACTCCCATCCTCTCGTGATCTTTCTAGGGAACGTCCACCATTAAACTCCTCTTCTGTTGGTGTCTCACTACTTGCATCATATCTTAGTATTTTTGAAGTTCTTGTGCATATGTACTCGTAGAATAGACCTAAACATAGACTGGACAAATCTGAGTTGAAGTTACCCTGGCTTCTGTACTAGCTATTGCTGTTGTGGTAGATGTTGCTGACCAGTCTGAGATGCCTGGGGTGGTGAGTTTGTCGGGCCTCCGCCAGGGCAGATGGTGGGCTCACCGGATCTTACCACCACCTTTATATTTCTTGCAAAGTCGTCAGTATAGAGTCCTGCCGCGGGAAGGTTTGTGAGCAAAAAGGATGAGGGTTTAGACTCTTGCTGGTGTGTATGTGGGTGGCACAGCATTTCAGGTCCTTAGAGCACTTACCCCCACCTGCTGCTGGCTCGAGCCAGTCTGTCCTTTCCAAACAAATTGGAAACATGGCCCCTCCTGTCCCAGGGAGCACGGGGGTCAGCTGAGCTCTGTCAGGATGCGAACAGGGTCTGTCCTCGGGAATCGAGAATGCAGTTGGCGGTGAGAGCCCCCCCCTGCCCCAGCCTGCCCTCTCCGCACCGCTACCGAACGCTTCTGGGCCATAGGAATGCTGCTGCTACCCACAATCCTGCTTCTGGTAGTGTGGTCTCCATTTTGTACACTTTGTGATTTGTCCAGCTCTGAATCTAATAAAGTATGTAGAATGGAGAAGGCAACCTCTTCCTGCTCTTTGGGGCTTGTGGTGCCAACAGGCTGCTGGGCTTGTGCCGGAGTGTCTCTGGGCTTGCTTTTGTCGTGTCCCCAGCGCTGGGCGTTAGGAGGGGAAAAGAAGGAGCGATGGTTTTGCTTCCAGCGCTGCCAGTGCTCCATTCCTGCCGCTGCGGCTCCCTGGGGAAAGGAGGAGTGCTCTGGGCTTTTCCAGCCTGCGGCTGGGCTCATTCACCCTCGGGGCGAGGCGTGTCCCCCTCCCTGCGGCCCTGGCTCTCCTGCCGAGTGCCCCCCGGTGCCTTTTCCAAGGCCTTTTCCCTCTTCCCGGGGCTGGCCGGGGGAAGCGCGCTGCCGCCCGCACTGCGCAGGCGCGTCCCCCCCCTCCGCACTCCGCTTCCCGGCGGCCCCCGCGCCCATGGTGGCCGCCCGCCTCCTTCCCGGCAGCCCCCGCGCCCTCCCTTCCGCCTCCCCCGCGGTGCCGGGCTCCGTGCGGCGGCACCGGGCCGCGCCGCGGCCGGGCCCCGCTCCGCCTTCCGCCATGGCGTCCTGCGCCGACATCCTCCGCCGCGAGTTCCCCGACCTGGACGGCGAGGTCTTCGCTTATGTGACGGGTGAGCGGTGACGTGACGGGGCCTCCCGCCCCGCCGCATGTCGCGACCAGGCGGCCGGGGAGGGGGGGCAGCGGGCAGGTGCCCCCTGTCGGCCCCATCGCGACAGTAGTGGCTGGCTGTCGCGACAGCGGCCGG
>VZSF01002498.1:0-43601 GCA_013398295.1 Chionis minor
ACTCCAACCATTCCATGATTCTACAAATCCAAGAATGAGCTGTGCCCCTCTTAAATCCACAGTCCTGGACTACTTGAGGCTGCACTGGCTGCACCCCAGCCGGCCTTGCCGTGCCAAGCCTTTGCCCGTGCGCCGCCGGCACAGCACCAGCTTGCACCGTGTTCCCGTTGGGTCTGAGCAGGGTTGGAGTCCGTGGCTGTGGCTGACTGAACTGTTCGGAATTGCAGCGACGGGGCTCTGGCCAGTTTTGTGGCGCATTACTGGTCTCTGCAAAATCTGGGGGTTCATTAGCTGCTGACACATGGAGCTGTAGCATCCTCCTTCCACTGATTTCCACTTCAGGAAAATGGGAGAGACTCACATGTGGTGCTTCAGCAGGAAAGCATCACCGCGCTTCCAGGTTCCTTAGGTCCTGCTATGGTTTTCCTCCACACTGAGATACCAGTGGGGAGACACTTGCTCTCTGAGAGATCCTGGCTCTGAAGGATTTGTTTCCTGCATCTTCTCGCAGCTTGGCTGTGTGCAGGCATCATGCCTTAGGAAGTCCTTGAGATGTTTTTTGTGTGCTCGCTTCCAGCATTCTTCTGGCTGGGGAGTGATCCCAGCGCAGCGAGAATCCACCCTGCCACCAGCCCTGGGCTGCCCGTCTCCTCCTGCTGCTGGTGCCCAAGCTGGCTGGCTCAAAGCTAGCTTGGATCTCTTCTTTTTGCCCGGTTCTTCTCTGTGCGCCCCCCCCCCAACTTGTTGGACTAGGGCAATGATGAGATCAGCGAGCTTTTTGAAGGGCTGGACTGGAGCCAGTTTCCCCCCGAGGTGGTCCATGCTCATCGCTGCCAATCATGGGATGCTTCTCCAAGCCTTGTCCAGCTGTGGCAGGGTGAGGGCAGTGTCTTCAGGGTGTTGCTGCTGAAGTCCACGGCCACAGGAGACCAAGGGCAGAGAGAACCTCTGTCAGCCTGGTGCCTCCTGCCCCTTTGTGCCCCTTTGTGTTGGAGTGGGTGAGGCTGGACTCATGCTGGGGTGGTGTGAGGCTATAGAGGCCAGCAGCTGGGCAAAACAGGGGGGGAGAAACATCTGTTGGACATCACAAACCATTTAGATGGATTTTTCCCGTCATTTCCTGCGCCCAGGGGTAATGTGGGAACAGGGGGCCTGGTGGGGAAGCTCGGAAGTAGCTGAAGGTGGACCACAGCCTGGGCCAGCAGCTCTCCTGCTCCACGTTGGTAGGATGGGTCCCCTCACAAGAAGTCACCAATTCATGTTTCTCCTGTAGCATTCTCTGGGGGCTTGTTTGTAAGAGGTTTTTAGTTCTCAGAGTTATAATTTTGGACACGTTGAACGTGGTGGTTTAGTTTCTGTTGAAGAAGGCTCAGAGCAAAGAGCTGCTAGGAACCGTAAAGTTGAACGTTTCCTTTTTCAAAAGGGCTTCTGAATTCTGTGCGTTTGGTGAAAATAATCAGTAGAAACGTGCAAAGTGGTTCATTTCACTTGAGTGGATAAGACGTAGTGTCTAGAGCAGAGTAGATCCTGGGATTGGGCTATTTGGAGCCGGATGTCACTTCCCCAAATGTCAAGTCTGATGTTGGCACTCTCAGCCGTTCCTCCTCCGTCATGCTTCTCGCAGCCTCTGGGAGACACTTTTGGCTGTATCCCCACCCAGTTTGCATCATTTCCCGGGTGAGCTGGTCCTTAGTTGTTTGATGTCATCCTTGGCCATGGCTCTGGCTGGGCTGTGCGCGTAGGCCCAGCAGCCTTTGGGAGAGTGGCCGTAGTATCTCGTGGCCATAAGTTGCATCGTTGCAGCTGTCTCACGCTCTGAGCGCATACCCATTGCTTCGTGGAGCCTAGAAGAAACCTGGGCGCCCAGGCAGGTCCCCCAGTCCGGCCATTCACAAGTGCTGAGCAACATGTGGAAGATGTTTCCCTCAGGGTGGACCATCACCGGCACCCCAGGATCGTGCTTGGCATCACCTCTGCCTCGTGCTGATTGTTTCCATGTGTCTCTTTGTAGGAGCTGAGAGATCTGGCATCTAAACACCCAAACCTGGTTCTTGTGAAGCTGGGTAGGTGCGCTCTGCTGCTGAACTGGTAAATTTGTGGCTGCCGGCCACTCTTGCCCTATTTCTCCTTCCCTCCCTCCTTGCCTACAGGCTCTACATGGGGATTCAGTTCTTCAGAGATGCTTCAAGTCCTGCTACAAAAAGCCTGGTTTCTTCCAGACTTGTCTCAGCCCCAGTACCCCATTCCCTGGAGCTTCCTTGCCCTATGGCCACAGGACTGGGAGGTTCTTGAGTCCCATCCTGGGCAGGGTCCAGCTCCCTGAGCCGAGCAGCTGTGTCCTTGCTGTGCCACGCAGCTGAGCTACCTTGATCCCAAGTCCCAGGCGAGACTGGGAGGGCTCCTTCCAGAAGGCAGCGCCCATGGAAACGCTGTGTGATTATCCCAGAGGCTGGGCAGGAGCTGTAGGACCTTGCAGAGCCGTCTCCCACAGGTCCCAGCACAGCCCTGGTGGGGACCATCCCGCCCAAGACTGCCCTGGGTTCTCCAGAGCTTCCTCAGGGATGGACTTTGTCCACTGACAAGGGGCTGTGACTGCTGGTGCCTGACACAGCATGGGAGTTGGAGCAGCGCCTTGCCATCACGGGGCTGTCCCCAGAGTGGCTTCGCCTGCTGGGCTGCCCCAGGGAAAGGTCCTTCAGCTGGTGGTAGTGGGGCACCCTGTGCACGGCTAAGGTTTTTGGGCATGAGCTGGGGTTTCTGGGTGCCAGGGTGCTCGGAGCTGGTTACACAGCACCATCTGGTGCCCGCAGAGGGAAGGCCACACCGGTCGGGAGGCAGAGCTGTTCCTCAGCATCTTAACCTCCCTCTTCTCCCCAGGCCCCGCCAGGTGGACCCCATGGCTCTCAAACCCTCTTCTCTTCCACTTGCAGATGTTGCGAATCCCTCGGCTATCACCGACGCGGTGAAGGTCGTGGAGGGGAAGCTGAATGGCGCAGGCTTGAACCTGCTGATAAACAACGCTGGCATCTACACCCCGACAGCGTCACTGGAGACAGTGGACGCTGAAGAGATGATAAGGACGTACAAGACCAATGCAGTGGGACCATTGCTGATGGCCCAGGTATGGCTGGAGCTCTGGGGACAGAGCTCCCCATGGAGGGGCAATTTAGCCCAGCTTGAGGGTAGCCCGGGCTGCCCGTGGTCATGATGGAGATCTCGGAGGGCTTCACCAAATTTCCCAGGGCTGCAGGAGGGAGGGGACAGTGCTAGGGCTGCACTCCCAGTCCAAGCTCTCTGTAGCCCTCTCACACTGTGCTGGGCTAGCTGGGAGCAGGCAGGGCCACTGTGGCAAAACATCCAGGCTCTCTTGGCTTTCTGCTCTTCCTCCTCACCCTCCCTGTTGCGTGCAGGTTTGGGGGCAGTTGCTGTGAGCAGGGCTGGCTCACGGCACAGGCATCCCACTGGGTTCCTCCTTCCCAGGCTTTCCTGCCCCTGTTGAAGAAGGCTGCCCGGGAGAGCACGGAAAAGGGACTGAGTTGCAGCAAGGCAGCCGTCATCAACATCTCCACCATCCTGGGGTCCATCGAGAAAACTACCGAGTCCTTCTTCAAGCCTGTCATCTCCTACCGCTGCAGCAAGGTATGGAGACTGGGGACCTGCCCGTGCTCCTGAGCTCGATGGGAGTCACAGCTGTCCCTTGCCAGGGCAGCACCTGAGATCGTGAGATGGAGGGACGTCCATGCTGATCCCTGCCTGAGCTCCTGAGGCATCTCTGTGCCCACCTAGGGTGGACGTGCACTGTCTCTTGAAGGCCTGGCATTGCTTTTTCTCCCTTGCTGTGAGGCAGCGATGGAAGGGGAGCCTGCTGTGTGGAGCTTTCTACTGCCCATGGCTGATGCTTCCTTTCTCCCCCAGGCTGCCCTCAACATGCTCACCAAGTGCCAGGCCCTGACCTATGGCGAAGCCGGGATCCTCTGCATGGCACTTCACCCCGGCTGGGTGAAAACCGACATGGGCACCCAGGAGGTGGGTTTCGGCTGAGCAGATCTAGGGGTGGCCACTTGCAGTGGCACGGGAGGTGTGTCGGGTGGCACAGATGGCTCTCGGGAGGACAAGGGGGTCCGTGTGAGAATGAGTTGCCTCTCTGGCTGCAAGTTGCCCATGTCTGTACAGGGCCACCGCAGGACATGTTGGTGCTGCCCGGGAAATAGCATCAGCACGTACCCAGGGTGAGCAGGCGGCCTGTGCAGGGGGTAAAAAGGCTTTGGGCAGCCCAGAGATGTCCAGAGAACCTGAATCCAACAGAGCAAGGAGGAGAGGAGCGGCACCATCCCACGCTGCCGCCCCCTTCCTTTGGAGAGCTGCAGGTCCATGAGGTCTCCGCTCACCCTGCAGGATCCCTGTTTTGGGGTGGGGCTGGTCCCTGGAGTTTTGAGAAGGTTTCATATAACATCCCGCTTGTGGGAGGGATCTTTTATGTGGCCTGTTGGTCTAAGCCCGCAGCTGGCTTCTGAGCCCGAGCCACCTCCATCCAAGCCATCAGTGATCACGCAGATACCCCGCCATCCTCCTGTGTACTGGACCAATCCCACCTCCCACGAGTCTCTCCTCGGTCTGGGTGGATGGAGTCTTGCTGCCCACGTGCACCAGCTGAGTGGATGGCTGGGAATGGCAGTGGGATCTCGGTCCTGCTCCTCACTTGTTCCTGCTGCAGGCTGACCTTACGGTGGACACAAGCGTGCGGGGGCTGCTGTCTGTACTGCCGATCCTCTCTGAGAAACACAGCGGGACCCTGCTCAACTGGGAAGGTAAAGCTATTCCTTGGTGACGGCTCTCTGTCCCGGCGAGGGGCCCGGGGAACTCTCCGGGTGTCCTGGAGCACCAGGATGGTCAGCCATCTGTGGTCTGCAAGGGATCTACTTGGGACTCCCACCGGGCATGCAGGGCAGCCCGCGATCCCTGCCTTCACGTTGCTAATCAATAAAGTCAAGTAGTACCTGTGCCTTCTCCCAGCTGCAGTGCTCCCGCTGAGACTGTCTCTGCCCCCACAAAAAGTAACCCAGCCTTTCAATACGTAACGGGGACCTACAGGAAAGATGGGGACAAACTTTCCAGCATGGCCTGTTGTGACAGGACCAGAGGGGATGGCTTTAAACTAAAAGAGGGGAGATTTAGATGAGATATTGGGAAGCAATTCCTGGCTGTGAGGGTGGTGAGCCCCTGGCCGGGGTTGCCCAGAGAAGCTGTGGCTGCCCCGTGCCTGGAGGTTCAAGGCCAGGTTGGACAGGGCTTGGAGCAACCTGGTGTGGTGGGAGGTGTCCCTGCCCAGGGCAGGGGGGTGGGACTGGATGGGCTTTAAGGTCCCTTTGAACCTAAACCATTCTGTGATTCTAAAATGGGCAGCCCTGGACTGCATGAATTTGCCCAGAAGCTGGTACCACCTGCAAAGAAAAGGACTTTGGGGTGGTGCTGGGTTTTCTCAGGAGGGTTCTGCCCCATCTGGAAAGAGCTTCTCCCTGAGCAACATGGGGAAAAGGAGCCGGGGCTCCTGCAAAACCAAGCCGTGTCCCAGGTGGGCCGAGCAACCTGGCTTGCAGGAGAGGCAAACCCACTGCTCCCTGCCTCAGAGGCCACCACCTCCTCTTTCTCATCTGGAGGATCAGCTGAAGGACCTCTGTCCCTCTGGGTCTGGCCTTTTCTGGGGCCGTACCTCTCCGCTGGAGCGTGGGCTTGCCTGGCAGTGCCAGCTTTGTTGGGAATCTTGAGGAGATGCAGCACTCTGCACAGGAACCCTTCCCACATTTCCCAACCAGGAGCATGAATGCCACTGTCCCCCCAACCCCAGGCTTCACCCCCAAGGCAGACAGAGCATCGGGGCAGTCTGCTGGGCTGGGGCCACCTCTCTGCTCTGCCGAGGCAAGCTGTGCCCCAACAAGCTCCAACAAGCCCTGGCACCTGCAGCCGGGTGAGTCACAGGCACCAGTGAGAGCTCCAGTTCCTCCCAAACCAGTGGCGTTTTGGTAGCCGAGACTTTTGAGAGGCTGGGAAAGGGGACGGCAGGGAGCGTCTGCCACCTGGTGCCAGCCTGGGCTTGAGGACAGAGCGCCCGTGGCTGGAGGTCGCAGCGCTGCTGGAGCTTGTAAGCTTGGACCCCTTGGCTCCTTGTACCCCCTTCCTGGGGGTCCCAGGCAACCCAGGTGCCCGGCCAGGAGTGGGAGGAGAGGCAAGATGCCCCTGGGGTGCTGGGAGCATCCCCAGATGGAGAAGGGGTCCCTTACTCCGCAGGCACTTTCCCTGATGGGTGGGCAGGTCCTTTCTGGAGCAATAGCAGGAGCTGGGACACCTGGGTCCCACCTGGGTCCTGCTTCTGTCGCGGAGCTGGGGTTCTGCCACCCCATCCCTGGCATGGGGCTCATGCCAACCCCCACCTGGCCGTGCCCAGCCCCTGGGCTGTTCGGAGCTCGCTCTCTTCCCCGTGCCCAGGCTGACGTACGCTTTTCCAAGCCCATGCTCTGCTTTCCGAGGCCCTCGGGAGACAGCGCTGCCAGCGCCGCTGCGGGGAGCCATCCCCACGCGAGGCACCCGCTGCTGCATGGGTGCTCCTGGCAGGGAGACGCCGGCCTTGGCTTTCTCCTCCTCCTGCCCAAAGAGACGGAGCCACGCTGGGGATGGGGAGCAGTGCTGCTGCCCCAGCTGGGGGCTGCTTCATCCTCAGGGAACCATCCGGGCACCTCCCAGCCATCCCATTTCCCAGGCAAATACTCACTCCTCTTTGCTCCTGAATTTCCCAGCTCCTAGCTGTGGCCAGAGGAGTCAGTGCCCACCCGGACACCTCCCCGGGCATTTGTCAGCGCTGGGATGGCAGTGGGAGGAGAGAAATCCCTTGTGAGGAGCGGCTGAGGGGCAGGAGTGTGGCTGGAGGGCTGGATGCTGCCGTGCTTAGCCCAGCGCTGGCTCAAAAACACGGCCAAGCCTCCACCGAGCGCCCTCCTGCCCCTTGGCAGAGGTTCTCCTGCCCCAGTTGTTCCACACAAGCCAGCTGGAGCCCACCAGTCACAAAGGGCTGACTCCATGCCCATCTCTCTCCATGTTTCTCCCTTCTGCCCCATGCCACGTGCAGGATTGTGGGAGATGAGCTATGCCAGGGGTCCCACCACTGCTTCCAGGCAGCTTATAGCACCCCCCCATCGTCACTGCCAGCCCCCTGAGATGGGTGCCGATGCTCCCCTGGGAACACGTGGAGAAACGGGACTGCTGAAAGCTGGGGCGAGCTCCATCACCTGGGACCGCTTGGCTGATGGTCTGCAGTGCTGGTGGCACAGACGGGTTTTGGCTGAGCTCGGGAGGCTGATAAATCTGTGGGCATCTCTCTCCGGCCCCCTGGGAGCTGGGACATCACAGTGCAGGCAGGTCATCTGGGACGCGGGTGGCCCTGTGTGCCCCGGCTGTACCGAAGGTGATGGGAAGCTCTGCAGGTGAAGTCCACTCTGGCATTACTGGAAGCCCAGCTGCTGGGGATGAGAGCAAAGCTCGAGGGGCTGCTGGACATTGAAGCACCATGAGCATCAGCTGGTAGGAGGCCCAGTGCAATGGTCTTCCCTTGGGATGCTGGGACATCAGGCTAATGGCTGTGCAGAGCCAAGTAGTAGCAGGTCAGTTGATCCCATTTTTCAAGCCAACAGGATACTGGGGCAGGACGGCCCAGCTTGGACCTCTGCCACTGGGACTGACCCTTGGTGAGCGCTTTGCCATGGCAGGTGAGGCCGGCTGCTCCCTGGGAGCCCGTCCTTCCACCCGCTGAGACAAGGCTCATCCCAGGGAGGGCATGCTGGAGCTGAGCTGCCGGGGACTGGGCCAGCCATGGTAACTTGGAGGCCAGGGCTGCCTGAGCACCTTAAGGTGCTGCAGGGCACGTGTTCCTCAAGAAGCCTCAGCGAGGGGCCAGATGGGCAGGTCTCCCTGCTCAAATGCTTGCCAGGCGGTGTCGGCTTTTCCTTTGCACAAGTTCCGGGTGTTTGTGCTCATGCAGCTGATTATCTCCCTGTTTCCTCTCCTGCCTGATGTTTCCTGCCTCACTTGCTCCCTTTTTCCGGCTTTGCCCTTTGTGTCAGGGTTATCTCCTGGCCCTGGGCAGCGTCAGACCTCAGCATCCCCCCTGCCCACGGTGATGGCAACACGCAGCCCTGAGCACTGTGCCCTGTGTCCTTTCACCGAGCGGCAGCACAGTGGCCCGGGAGACACTTGAGGTGACAGCTTCACCTGGCCATCTTGCAGCTCCTTGGGAGCATGGGCGAGCTGGAACAGAGCAAGGATGATCTCGGATCCATCTGCTTTTAGCAGCTGATCCATCTCTGTTCTGAAGCCGGGGGACGGTGCCAGCTGGCCCAGCGCATTGCTGCAGGGAGCTGCTGGGTCCAGCAGTAGGGAAATCTGGACAACCTTCACACGGGGGCTGCACAAGGCCACAGGAACGTGTCTGGGCACTTCCAGGGACCATGGGTGGGAAGGTTGTCACCGACAGCCACTCAGACTGCCTCCACCAGCCCTTCTGGAGCCACAGTAGCATCTGAGGTCAACCATATCTCTGTTCTGGGGAGCCCGGCAGCAATCCAGGCTCCGGGGATTGATTTCAGTGGTGGGAAAGGTCTGTATTTTCCATGGTCTTCCACCAGCTGCCTTCTTTCAGACCAATAGCCACTGACAGGGACTTGTTGCACCAGGAGCTGGGGTCAGGACAGGAGTGGGGAGGACATGGGGAGCCCTGGCAGGACCTCCCAGGATCAGGACAAGACCCATTTTGAGAGGCCACCTCCCATGCCCAAGTGGGGCAAAAAGCAGCAGGCAGAGCCCCTGTGACAGGCAAAGCCCACTCCAGGAGGAGAGGGTCAAAAGAGGAGACCGGGAACGGAAAAGGGCTGCTCCTGTGACACGGATGCAGCTGCGGAGGTGGAGCAGCAGGCGGGAGGCAGGTCACAAAGAGCCAGCACACGAGGAAGAGCTGTGACACCAGCCAGTGTGGCCAGGGCGCGCCGGCCACAGCAGCTCCAGGTGCAGCAGACCTTCACTGGCCAGGGAAGGACTGAGAGCCGAGGCCACCAGAACTGCGAGGACCTCAGCCAGGACCTGGAGATACCCTCAGCAGGAGCCGTCTTCCAGCCAAAACAGCCCTTCGTTTGACCAAGGTGTGGGCACTGTCCATGGCATGGGGGTTCAGGGCAGCAGGATGGTCATGGTTGGGATATCTCTGTGCCGGGTTGCACTGCGGTCCTGTGGCTCAGAGCCCCGGGTGGCCATTCCCAGAGCCACCAACGGCGGAGTAGACTGATGCTGGGAAGGCTGGATCATTTGAGGACCTGCAGCGCTCTTGGGGGTGCAACGCTGGGAGGGTGCTGGAGCTGCCATCAAAGTACCAGGACCGAGCCTGGGTGCATGAGAACCGGCGGCTCAGGAGGAAGCACATCTCGGTCCCTGCAGCACGAGGGCTGCCAAGGAAGCCAAGTGGGGCCAGCAGATAACGCCTCGAGGCTTCCTCCGGCACACAGCAGCTGCAGGGCCAGGGTTGCTCCGTGGCTATCTGGCCCCACAGAGCCCCCTGCATCCCTTCTCCCTCCGCTGTATTATTGTTAGCGGGGAGGAAGCGGCTCACCAAGTCCCACCTCAAGCTTTTAACCCGCTGCTGCCCAGCCTGGTGCTCTCTGCTCCCCTCGGCCAGAGCTGGGAAGGCTCCACGGCTGTGTTGGGAGGATGGTTTGGTACTGGGAGCTTGCTGTAGGCTTTACCTCCCTGGGGACCAGCAAGCAACCCCCCCCGGCAGGTCTCCCCCAAGCCATGTTGTCTCCCACAGCCACCCTTGCAAAGGGCGGGCACTGGCATTGTCATCTCTCAGTGTGGCGAGAAGTTCCTGAGGCTTTAGGTGCCGACGATTCCCTCCTTGCTCTCTCTTCCCCCTTTTAGCTGGTCGGATCCTGCCTGGTGCTTCCTCTGGAAGTCCCCCCAGTCTGCTGCGGGGTAGTGCACCATGGAGGCAGCAGCTTTACCAGCTTTGCAGAGATTTAACCCAAATACCTAATAAACGGTCTGGAGGAGATCCATGTTGGGGAAGAAAATTGCAGCACTTCACTGGCTTCGTTTGATGAGCCGGTGTTTAATTGAACACCAAGGTCTCCGGAGGTGCTACCTGCCGCTCCTTGGGTAAGTGGAAATCAGAAGGACATCTCGGCAACCTTCTCCAGATCATCTCGTGCAACTGAACTTGGCCAAATTGTGGCCCCCCCCCCCCGCCTTTCTTGTCTGGCAGAGAGGGGGCCTTAGTGTCCTGCCGGCGCAGGCTGGGGCTGTGTCCTCCCTGGTGATGACCTCCGCGGGACACCTTTCCTGAGCATCGGTGTCCGTGCAGGAGCAGAGGTAGGTCACCCAGCCGCTGAGCCTGCCGGGGTGACGTGGAGACGCTCCATGCTGTCCCGCAAATCCACCACATACGCTGACGCGCCCATCACGCACCCTGGGTGCCCCGGGTGCACCCCCAGTATAAACCAGCGGTTTGCCTGGGCCAGGCTGCTCCATGCTCTGGAGCCCTGGCAAGGCCACGCAGCTGGATCTTCCAAAAAAATCCGATGCCACCCGGTTGGGAGCTGTGCCCTCCTGAACTCGGCGCGGGAGTGTGCACGTGTGGGTTGCAGCGAGGTGCTCGCCCTCTGCCCGTGCCTTTGCCCCCCGCGGTACCCGCAAAAGGGGTGACGCTGCCAGAGCGGGTCCTTGGTCCCGCTTTGAAGGGTCCTGCGGGAAGGAGGGGTTTGGTGCAGGTCAGCCTCTCCCTGCCTGTTCCCCCCCCCCACCCCCGGCCCCGGCACCACCGGCTGAGCCTGAAATTCCAGCTGTTGCAGAACAAGTTCCCGGGAGGCTGCACCCGGAGCTGGCACCCTGCCGAGCCGCCGGCCTGCCTGTCCAGTGCCGTGAGCGTGCGCGGGGGGGGCTGCGGGGCTGGCGGATGGGGTTAAGCTGCCCATGGGCTTGGGAAACCCTTCCTGCCACTTGCGGGCTCAGCCCTGGAGCAGGATGGGGCTCCTTGGAGGGGTCATCCCCCCTGCGCATCCCCCACTGCGTCCCTCCGTCCCCCAGCACGTCACCACCCGAATGCATCCGTGCAAACCCAGCGAGTGGCACAGGGACTTCAGGGATGACCCTGGAGATAGGCAGGTCCCCATCCCATCCTCTCCAGCCGCGTGGTTTGTGTCCCAGCCTCGTGTCCCAGAGTGACACGGCCAGGATGCCCACTGAGGTCCCAGCCCTGCTTCCCTGGAGCATCCTTCTCCCCTTGTTGGCTCCAGGGAGAGGACTGAGCCCCGGCCATGGCAAGAACAAGGATCCAAGCTCATTTTGATGAGCTCTCTCCCCAGTGTCCCTTTCCTCGGAGCCAGGGAAGTGACGCTGGGGAGGAACTTGGCTCCTCTTGTTTGTTATTACAGGATAAAGTTACCCTTTAAAGCAGAGCCAGTGCTGTCAGGGCTGCATACCACCTGGGAACGTCGCTCCTTCCCAACGGCTCCAACACACTTTGTGTTATTGTGCTCACGCGGAGCCAGCCCGCTCCCAGCCCTGGGCACAGCGAGGGGGATGCAGTTGGGGGGGTCCGAAAAGGAACCTTGAGGCTCTTTTCCCACCCTCAGGAAGCTGGAAGCAAAGGGAAAAGGCCTGTCTCCAGAGAGGGAGAGGTCTCCTGACTCTGCGATGCATGGGGAAGAAGGAGCAGAAAGCAGGGGCTGGGAGACGTGGAAGGGCAGGGGAGCTGGGGTGAGGTGTTGGGGGCATCTGCTGTCCCAACGGAGAAGGGCCAGGAATGCTGCCCTCACTGTGGCTCGGCTGGGACCCCCTTGGCTGTGACCCTGTGCCTGGTTCCTCACCCCTCTCTAGAGGCCAGACTGCTGCTTCCCACTGGGGAAACTCCTGCACGTGGGCAGGGTGGTGGCAGACGGGTGGCGGCACACGGGTGGCACCCATCTCGTCACCCCACGAGTCCAGCACCAGCTCGGCATCTCCGGGCGATGAGGAACCCCTGCTGTCCTGTGGGCTGGCACTCCGGTCCCAAATCCAGGGAACCCTCTGCTCTCCTGTGGGCTGTCACTCCAGTCCCAAATCCAGGGAAGCCCATCTCTCCTGTGAGCTGGCACTCCAGTCCCAAATCCAGGGAAGCCCTGCTCTCCTGTGAGCTGGCGCACCAGGGGACACCCTACCGAGACTTTGCAGACATGGGGGTTCCTCAGCAGCACCCTGGCCATCCCACCCACCCTAGACCCCTGGAGAGGACTGGGGGGGCTTGCTTATGGCTTGACCCCCCCCCCACAGTGCTGAGCAGTGACGTGCCTGTGGGGTGGAGGGGAAGGAAGCCGGCCCGGTGGAGCCGAGCCAAGGAGAGCTTCCTGTCAGCCAGCTCCAGCCTCCAGCGCCTTCCGTGCTGCTGCAGATGGCTCCGAGCGGGACGGAACGCTGCGCCAGCCCTTTCCAGCCATTCCCCAGCCTTGCGCCGGTGGGGAGGCAAACGCCAGCTGGTGACGCAGCGCCGGGGCTCCGACACTGCCACCCCGGCGGGGTGTCGGAGGGAAGCCTGACTCATTCCCGGCAGGAGAATATCAGACTTGCACATGTAAACAGAGCTGGTCCCGGCGCGCCAGGGCATGTGACAGATACAGGAGAGACTGGCTGGAGCCGTGGCCCCGGGGCTGGTGGCACTGACACATGTGCTAGAGGCATGTGAGAGGGAGCTTGGCCTGCGGAGAGCTGGAATCGGTCCGCTCCTGCCCCGTCCCAAGGCTCAGGGGAGCATCCCTTGGGTGGGGAGGATGTGGCAGGATCCGTGCCGTGGGCATGGCTCCCTGCTGCTGCTCCTGTCCCACCGGCGGCTTTTGGCAACCAGTTTCAGCCCTGGTCTGCCTGTTTGGCTGCCACGCTTTCCCTCCAGGGAACCCCTTCCCAGCTGGGACCAATTCGGACCATCTCATGGTGCCAGCTTCAGGGCCAGAGTGCAGCTCGTGGTGTCAGGAGGTCTCTTTGCATCTTCTCTTCCGCAAGGATGGAGTGAGCCTGGAAGTGCTCCATGGAGGAGCATGGAGGCTCACCGGGTGCCTGTTCCCATCCCAGGAGCAGGGATCACTCAGAAACCTCCCAGTTGTCCAACGCGCTCTCCAGCACGTGATTTCCCCTTGGGTTTCTGTGTGCCTTGCTGTGGGATTCAGGCTGATAGAGCTGCAGCCCAGCGGGGACAGGAGATGATTTCCGCCTTGCTTACCCCGCACAGCCGGTTTTGTTTCCTTAATCCCCGTCCCAGCATTTTCTTTGTTGTTTTGTTTTCTTTGGAGGGGAGGGATCCTTTGCTGAAGGCCAGTGCTTGCTGCAGGGAGTGCTTTCTCGCCCCAGGAGAGCGGCGTGGATGCCAGCTGCCTGTCCCGCACGGAGCTGCTCTCTGTTTTTGGGTGCTGCTTAGGAGGGGACCCCACCTTGGCGGTGCTCGGGACCACTGCGGAGCCGATCAGGGTACGCGTGGGGTGCCCTGCACTGCTCGGGGAGGGACATGTTTACATGCGTTTGCAAACAACCGTCCCAAATTTGCAAATTCAGCCTTGCCAAAGCGCCTCGTGCTCCGAATTGCCTTTTCCTCTTGCATCCCCGACAGCACCAGCGTCCCTGGCCTGGGCCAGCTTCGGGGTAAGGTATTCCTGCTGCAACCCACTCCATGGGCTGAGCTTTACGCAGCGCGATGCCGAATCTCCAGGATATTTATGCAGCATTGTGGTCCAGTCCAGCCGTGCCAGCCTCCCCTGTGCACCGAGCTGGGCTGGTCGCTGGGCTTGCCCATGACCTCAGCTTTCCTGCTCGGTGTCGGAAGGTCCCCGAGGGGCTACAGGAATCTCGTGAATCATGAATATTTTTGGAGTGATTCTTCTGGGGCGTGCGTGAGATGGTTCTGACTCTGCTGAGGCGGGGACGGCTGCCTGATTGCAGGAGGTGGTGCGGTCCCAGGGGACGCTCAGCCCCCCAGGCTGAGCCGGGGTCAGAGATGCCGCCTGCCACCTTCCCGGAGTGGAGAAGGGAGTTAGGAGAGAGGAAGATGGCTGGTGGCCAGGGAATCTGGACTAGCTCACGGTGCCCTTCTGCATCTCCTTGCCCACCTCGGCTCATGCTGGGGTTGAAGCTGATGCGGTCACAGCCTGGGTGTTCACCTCCCTTCTCCCGGCCCCACAGGCCGGCAAAGTGCCGGGATAGGCAGCTCTGCCCCACGGAGAGGGATGGGCTGGGTCAGGGCTGTGTCCCAGACTGCTGCCGCTGTGTGCTGCCGCTGCTGGCCCCTGGAAGGGTTTCCAGCAGAGCTCAGAGGACCTGCTGGCACAGCCTTTCCCCGCTGCCGGCCAGTTCCCGAGTGCGGTCGGGGCCCCAGTGAGTCAGCTGGAGCAGCGGCTCACATTGCTCACGCTGCGCCATCGCCGCCCTGGCTCCCTTCAGCTTTTTCCCAGGTTGTGTTCCCTGAAAATGCGCATCCTGGAGGGATGAGGAGCCCAGCGCCGGGATGCTCAGCTCCAAGCCTGCGGCAGGGATGGCACAGGCAGGCTCTGCCGAGCTGAGGCACCGCGGCTGCTCTCGGAGCTGATGTCCAGGCTCCGAGTGTGCTCAGCGCGCGCGGCTGTGTCAGCACACAGTTTAGGAGACTTGAAGCTCTGGCCTGCGCTCACTGCCTTGCTCCAAAGCTGAGCAGGAATGCTGAGCACGCAGCAGCTCCAGGGCGGCTGTGGAGGGGAGGCAGGCCGGGAGCCAAGAGCTGGCCTCCTGCCCTCCGGAGAGAGGGGAGAGGAAGACGTGGCTCCTGGCCCAGCCCGCAGCGAGAAGAGCAATTTGGGGAGAGACCGGCGGTGCGGGGGTCCGCTGATGGCTCAGACCCTTCTCTGCGTGGCGGCGGGCAGATGCAGGCAGCTGGCACGGTGGTTGCTGGAGCTGCCCAGGAGAGGGGGAATGTGCTTAGCGTGGTCCTGGGTCAGCAGGCTCCGGCGGGGCTCGATCCTGTGCTGGGAGGTGCTGGGTGATGCCAGCTGGTGCTCAGGCAGGGTGCTCTGGTGCTCAGGGACCCCTGCCCGCACCAGCACCCAGCTTCCCAGCTGGACATGGACTGCCGGCAAGCCTCCTATGCTGGCCTGAGTCCAGGAGTACCCCTATCCATGCTGGGAAGGTTAACCCCTGCCTGCCGGTGGGCACCATCCTTCCTTAAAAGCAGGAGGGGGGGCAGGCAGGGGGTCGCTGCGGGGGCTCAAGTGCCCGAGTCCTGCCGTTGCTTTTTTTTTTTTTGTTTGCAAAGCTGGTCTGTGCCGAGCAAGCTGCTGGTGACCTGGAATAGCCGCTGCGGTGCGCCAGCCCCAGCCTTGGCAGAGGGAATGTTTAGTGCTCTGTAGCCAGTCTGGCAGGGCAGGAGTGCTGCTGGCGGCCCCGTTGGCCCCTGCCACCCTGTGCTCCCCTCTCCCCGTGTCTGCAGGGTGCCACAGCTGCTCCCCATCCCGGCGGCGGCCGGGAACAGTGTTTTACCTTGCAATGGCGCCACGTAGGTAGGCGAAATGGGGTAGTGCAGGTCAGTCCGCCTCCAGGCACCTCAAATCTTTACCGAGAGGGTGGCCAAACCCTGGAACGGGCTTCCCGGAGAGGTTGTTGATCCCCCAAGCCTGGCAGTGTTTAAGAGGCATTTGGACGATGCCCTTGATGACATGGTTTAACTTTTGGTCAGTCCTGAAGGGATTAGACAGTTGGACTAGATGATCGTTGTCGGTCCCTTCCAACTGTAAATATTCTAATTCTATTCTGTTCTGTTCTATTCTATTCTATTCTATTCTATTCTATTCTAATTCTATCCCATTCTATTCCACTCCGTTCAACTCCATTCCATTCCATTCCATTCCAATTCCAATTCCAATCCTAATCCTAATCCTAATCCTATCCCACTCCACTCCTTTCCATTCCATTCCATTCCATTCCATTCCATTCCATTCCATTCCATTCCATTCCAATTCCAATTCCAATCCTAATCCTAATCCTAATCCTATCCCACTCCACTCCTTTCCATTCCATTCCATTCCATTCCATTCCATTCCATTCCATTCCATTCCATTCCAATTCCAATTCCAATCCTAATCCTAATCCTAATCCTATCCCACTCCACTCCTTTCCATTCCATTCCATTCCATTCCATTCCATTCCATTCCATTCCATTCCATTCCAATTCCAATTCCAATCCTAATCCTAATCCTAATCCTATCCCACTCCACTCCTTTCCATTCCATTCCATTCCATTCCATTCCATTCCATTCCATTCCATTCCATTCCAATTCCAATTCCAATCCTAATCCTAATCCTAATCCTATCCCACTCCACTCCTTTCCATTCCATTCCATTCCATTCCATTCCATTCCATTCCATTCCATTCCATTCCAATTCCAATTCCAATCCTAATCCTAATCCTAATCCTATCCCACTCCACTCCTTTCCATTCCATTCCATTCCATTCCATTCCATTCCATTCCATTCCATTCCATTCCAATTCCAATTCCAATCCTAATCCTAATCCTAATCCTATCCCACTCCACTCCTTTCCATTCCATTCCATTCCATTCCATTCCATTCCATTCCATTCCATTCCGTTCCAAGTCTAAGTTTAAGTCTAAGTCTATCCCATTCCATTCCATGCTATTCCATTCTAAAAGCTCAGTATCTGAGGCCGCGCCTTGCTGCGAGAGAGCGGGTTGGACCAGCTTGGTGGTCTTCAGTTGAGATGGGTGAGCCCAGGCAAGCTGTGGTGGGCATTAGGCAGCCCACTGAGCCAGGCTGGGAGCACGAGGAAGATGGGATGCCCCCAGGCAGAGCCGGGGTGGGTGGGTGCTCCCAAGCGCCTGCTTTGCCGCACAGCGCCGGTTGCTGGACCAAGTCCCCAAGGCCACTGTGCTGGTGTGGTGGCAGGTCTGGCAGGATGAGGAGAGCCTGCAGAGACGGTGTGTTGGTGGGCCAAAGCGCTGACCCTGAGGTGGCATTGCTGGAAACGCCTGGGGAGGGTGACCCAAGGCAGTCTGTGCACCAAGAGATTCCTTCAGGTGCTGCGTGGGGTCAGCTTCCCTCCCCTGCTTTTCCAGTGGGGGCTTGGCAGGGATTTTGGCAGAGTTTCCGCATGGGACAGGTCCCGAGAGCTCAGCAGAGCATCTCTACTCACGCTCTGACCATCCACTCAACCTGCTACGTGGTGTGAGCCGTGGAGCTTTCCCACTGTCCACTGGTGAACCTCAATCCCTCACCACGCAGCAAGACCTGGCTGCCCTTGGAGAGCTTTCGGAAGGTGGTGACACCCACCACAGGGCGTGGGTGGGATCTGGCCCTCAGCTTGATCCGTGCAGGATGCTGGATTGAGCCATGACAGTGTGGCATGGCGGTGCTGAGTGTGCCAGGCGTGTGGTGGGCCATCGTGGTGGGACAGGGACCATGTGGCACTGGCACCTGGGTTGATTGATCAGCCAGTTGGCTTGATGGATCCACGCATTGTCTCTGCCTGTCCGTGTTGGCCCTTTGGTTTGGCACTTCCCTGTTGGCCGCGGGACCTGCAGTCCTCTCTCCCATCTTTGTCTCGCTTCTCCTTCCACGTAACCAGGTCAGCCTGGAGGGACGGGCTGGAAGCTGGGACGCCCCGGTTCTCGCCGAGTGTCCTTGGCAACAGTGCTCCGCTCCCCGGTGTGGCCCCAGGAGAGCGACAGTGGCGCAATGACTTCCTTGTGGCTATATTGCCCTACTCCGCTGAGCTTCGAGACCTGGCGATGGTCTAATTAGCGCTTCCGCGTCGCGGGGCTGGCTGGAGCGTCGCGTTGTCTCGTCCTTGCATGGTGGATGTCTCACCGGGGGCCGCAAAAGCATCGGTCCCTTTTAAAACTGGGTTGATTCGCTATGATCTAGGCCAGGTTAGGAGAAAGATGAAGCTTGGGAGAAAGGAGAGCAGTGCAGTGCACCCCTCCAGCAGGAACGATCCTAGGGAAGCGTGGCTCCTTCCCTCCCCGCCGCCCAGCACTTTGGGGATGCTCAGAGGCGCTGGGGTTTAGGACATGGAGTGGCAGGGAAGGGACTGATCCAGGGCAGCCACGATGCTCCATTAGGAAGCCAGCACCCTGTAACGGTGCCATCTGTCGGGGTGACAGCGTGCGTTGGCACCGTAGCAGGGGATGCCGGGAGAGCTCGTCTGCTCCTTTCCCCGCCTGTGGCTGGGGAAAGCGGGGTGCCGTGCTGTCCCAGGGTGGCTGTGCCACTTGGTGGAGGTCTGGGGACCTCTTCCGCATCCCGCTGCCAGGCTTGGGAGGCCGAAGGGCTCCTCTGCCACCGACTGGCCTGCACAGCCTTGGTCATGTCACTTCGTGCTCCCCAACCCCTGCCGCCACCGCCATCACCGCCACCGCCACCGCCACAGTCGTGGCGGTGTCAGTGTCGGTGATGGCGGTGGCGGCGGTGGCTCCAGAGGGAGGGGGGGGGGGAGGGGAGGGGGCTGCCGGCCGCCATTTCCTGCCGAAATCACATGGCTCCCGCGTTTCCATGGAGAGAGCCGGGGTGGGCGCTGCCAAGAAGAGCCTGCCCGAACTCTCCCGGCTCGCTCCCCGTCCATGGGAGCGGAACAAAGAGGGGATGCGCCCAGCCAGGCCCGCTCGCCTCCCCCGCTCCTCCTGGGACATGTGAGTGTCACCGGCCCGGGGGACATGCCGGTCACCTGGGGGGGAGAGGTGGGGGGTAAAGGGAAGAGGGAGGGGGGACACATGGGACTTGGTGGCTTTAGCAGCCGGGGAAGGGGGGGACGGGACATGTCGCCGTGTGCGACCCCACCGCCCAGCACCCACGGGGCGCGGTGGGGGTACAGGGGACACCAGCGGGGCGCCGCTCCTCCGGGGGACATCTGGGGAAGGAACCGCCTTCCTGCAGGGTATCGGGGGTGAGCACCCCCACCGCCACCACCACCACCTCCTTCCTCCCCATTCCCCAAAGCCACCCGCTGTCCCCAAGCCCCCCGGCCGGGATGCGTGGGCTCCTCCGTTCCCACGGGCTGGGGGGTGGATTGTGGTCGTGCCTGCCCTGTGTCCCCAGGGACGGCCGGGAAGGGGGAGTGGAAAGTGCCTGTGGCCATGGAGGGCCCTGCCCGAGCCTCTGGAACACCAGCAGCCGTCTGTCCCATGGAGGGGCTGCACCCATCTCGCCCCCACCCCAACCCTTGCACCCAAGCAGCACCCCCAGGATGGCAGGGGGGACACACACGGGGACCTGAGTGCACCGTGTCCCCTGGGTGCTGCCTCCTCCTCCCCCTGGGTGACGGAAGGAGGAATGCTCGGAGGAATTAATGAGACAGATCTGGCTTTGTTGCTGGCCCGATCCTCCTATCTCCCAGCCCTCCCCAGTCTGCCAAGAAGTGCTTGGGAAGGCCTCGCACCGTTAACTCTTTCCCTGCAATCCCAGGGCTGGAGAATGCCCTTAGCGGGTTTTACCCTCCCCAGATTCCCAGAGGAGATGACTGAGGCCACCGGGAAGTCCTGCCCTTCCTATAAATCCCGTGTGGGCCAAGGATCTATCTCCTGGCCGCAGCCTCGCTGCGTCCCCCCGGGCAGGGCTGGGGCGTCAGGCTGTGACGCCACGCAGCAGAAGCCAGTGCAGGGCTTGGTGCTGGCCGCCTCGCCTGCTCTTGGCTGGTGGACGTCCCCGATGTGGACAGGAGCCGTGGTGGGAGCTGGCGGTGGTAGTGGCCGTGGTGGCTGAGCTCCCCCGGAGGACACGACGCCACGGGGTTGAGCGTGGGAAGGCGGGTGGCGATGGGCAGGGCAGGGATCGGGGACGGTGGGATGGGCAGCCGATGAGGTGGGTGTTGGGGTGACACCGGGGGATAATTGTTGATCTGCAACGGGGACAGTGCTGGGGACAAGGGTGTCTCTTCCCAAACCCTGCCTGAGGCTCCTGGCCAGCGCTCCTTTGCCCAGGAATTTGCAGCCTGGGTTACTGGGGCGGGGGGCCCAGGGTGGGCATCGTCTGGTGCCTGCTGCCACCCCGAGAAGAGCAGGGCAGGGGCATAGGGACGTCCCCCAGGGGTGCCACCATGCTGGGCTCCAGCCTGCATTGGTGGCTGAGTCTTGGGGGGCACCTTGGAGCTCCTGCCATGGCTCTGACTTAAAGGAGGGGACCTGGGAGACCCGTCGTGGGCAGGGAGCTGGCATTTGGGGTCCCCAGGGGACAGCGAAGGCAGACCAAGCCCTGGCTTTGCGTGGGTTGAGGCCACTGCCAGGCTGGGACGAGCTCCCCGCCTCGTGCTTTGGCGTTATTTATAGGGCTGCCATTTATATCGCTGCTATTTTTGCTGCTGTGTGGGGACGATGCGAGGAAGCGAGGCAGGAGGGAGGGCTTGAGCCTGCCCGGATGCGGGGTGCCCGGCCCCTCCGGCAAGGGATGCTGCCGGCGCCGGCAGCATCGGTGCCAGCCTGACTGTGGGTAGAGCCTGGCTTGGCACAAGGGCTGCTCCTTCTCCAGCCCTCAGGGCATCAACCTGCAGAAAAAAACCCCTGCGTATGATCTGCGGCGTTGGGCTGCCAGGATTTTTTGGAGCCGACTTTGCTGGATTCTGCAAAAAATCAAGTCAGAGGGGTCAGCTGTAGCACTGTGGGGCTGGTGAGCACCTGCAGCTGTAGGACCAGGCTTTCCCAGAGCAGGACTGGGTCTTGCCTGGCCACAAGTCACTTGGTCGCTCACCGTGGTTCTCCTTCAAGCCATGACGGTGGGTCTTCTTGCCAGAATTGTCACCTCCCGCCCCCTCCTAGGTCTCCCCCGTGGCCAGGAGCCCCTCACCAGGCTGGTGCCTACACGCTGGCACTCACCTCCCCAGCCTCTTCTGGCCAGCGGTGCCTTCTGCTGGGGCTGTGCCCTTTCGTGCCACGTTTCCACCTGCGGTGACATTTCCTGCCACAAAAGGGTATACTTGTCTAGGGGGCACTTGTTCAGGAACAGCCTGGAAGAGCTTCTTCATCACTTTGGCCTTTGGTGCTGGTGCCACCAGGGGAGCGTGATCCTGGGGCGAGTGGCTTCTCCGGGGGCCGGGTGATGCTGTGCGGGCACAGCCTCGGAGCCGGGCTCCCGGCACCAGCAGGGAGCAGCCGGGGAACCTCCCCAGGACTCAGTGCTGTCAGGACACAGGGTGTCTGGGATACCAGTCGCATATCCCATGTATGGCAGGGAAATGGGAACGTCGTCCTGGAGCGTCTGGATTTTTCTTCTGCCTGGCCGTGGCTGTACATGTGTCCGAGCACGGGCTGCCCCTGGAAGGGCTTGTTTACATGTTCAGCTGTTGTGGCTGGGGTGGGGTTGCCCAGGGCAGCTCCCCAGGCCTGGCCAGAGGAGGGTGTGACAGGGACACCCCCAAAAAGGCTGTGCTTGGGGCGCTACACCCACATCCCTGCTGCGTAGGAGGGACAGAGGCGGCCGGTGGCGCCAAGCCAGGGTGGTGAGCATCCAGGGAAGTCCCCTGAGCTGGAGGGGTGACCAGCGCCCTGCGGTGCCACGGGGCTGTCCCCTTCCTTCCCTGCGCCTGCTGCCTGTCCCCTGCCAGGCCAAGGATAGAGATTTGTTTAACTCAATTACCGCCCATGCCCTGGCAGCGCTGGCTGGGCTCATGCCCTTCCTCTGCCCTGCCTTGGCAAGGTGTCCCTTGAGCTGGCAAGCCCTGCCGAGTGCCGTGCGGGGTGCCACGAGGTGCTCGGCGGAGATGGCTGATGCCGCGTGCCCATGGCCTCCTCCGGCGTCCTCTGCCAGCTTTGGAATGCCCGACCCCACCTCCTGCCTGCTCCCGGCCGTCTCCCCGTGGGAGATGCCCGGGATGGTGCTGTGCCACGCAGCTTGCCTGCACTGCCCGCTATCGCCTGCCCCTGCAGCCCTTCACGGGGCCGCAGGCAGGGCCACCGAGTCCCCATGAGTGGCACAGCCTGGCCGTCACCCCGCTGGTATGGAAGCCCGGCCGTCCCTTTGCTCTGAGTGGCACTGGGGAACACCTCTCCAGTGGCTCACGGCAGCTTCAGCGTGGCTTTCTTGTTAACCTTTAATGAGAACAAACGAGCTGGCATGGGCCGTGGCTGCGGGCGCATTGCCTGGCCGTGTGCCGGGCACCGGCTCCGCATGGCTGCCAGCGTGGCGGAGGCTTTGCAGACAGCTGGTCAGTCCCGAAACGGTGCTAGGAGCCATGCTTTCCCCCAGGGAGAGGCAGCAAGCCCATGGCAGCTGCACGGTTGGGACTCTGCCTGTTGGTGGGGAGATCCGGAGGGGACTCACCCCATTCAGGCAGGGTGGGAGACATGGTCTTCCTGCAAGTTCTTGGAGGCTGGAGTGGAGACGGGACTCTTTGTGGTGTGCTGGGCTGCTGGCTCCCCTCCATGCCCACGGCACTGGTGGGGAGGCTGCAGGCGGGTGGGCAATGAGATGCCTCCCTTTGCCGGTCCGGGGGTGGTTTTCCCTTGGCTGGACGCTGCTCGCGGCCAGCCCAGTCTGACGGTCTCTTCCCCCAGCTGCAGTGCAACAGGGCTGGCACTGGGCACCCACCCGGGCACCAGGATGAGATGCACCCTGGGGCGCAGTGCTCTTCGGTGGCCCCGCTGCAAGCCCCAGCTTGCCAAGCCTGGCTGTGGCCGGCTCCGGAGCCACCTGCACGGGTGCCCGCAGCGGGGGAGCCGTGCCACCCTACTGGGGAGCCCCAGGCGCTTGTCCCCTGCAGCGTGTTGGCCTCCTCCTGCACAGGGACCTGCAAGGAAGGGACCAGCCCTGGGCTGGGGAAGCAGCCCCGCACCTGGCTCACCCTCTAGGGAAGGGGTTACCTGTGTCTGGGAGCACCCCGTCTCCACAAATCACCCCCCCAGGACTCTGCCCCAATGCTTTTCCTCCCAAACCTGGCCTGACCTCCCTCTAAAACCAGCAGCAAACAGGAAAAGAGACTGGGAGGGAGGTGTCTCTTCCTGCCCCGGTGACGTGGTGATGGCAGCCGGTCCCAGCCTGGATGGGGCTGGCTGCTCCAGCCTCCTCCGTTGGAGCTGGAAGGGGGTGGCCGGGCCTGGGTGACCCAGGACCAGGAGCCGTGCAG
Source organism: Chionis minor (assembly GCA_013398295.1). Classification (NCBI taxonomy): domain Eukaryota; kingdom Metazoa; phylum Chordata; class Aves; order Charadriiformes; family Chionidae; genus Chionis; species Chionis minor. The sequence goes on from VZSF01002498.1 coordinate 23,147, forward strand.
GGACCTACAGCACTGGAGGGGGGTCACATCTGTGCCACAGAGTCCCCCTGGTCGTTGAGGACACCCCCATGCTTTCTGCCAGGGAGTTGTGGGGCTGGAAGGTGCCGCTGGGATTGGCACGGAGGGCAGGTGGGTCTGCCACGCTGCCCCGTGGGAGCCGGGCCTCCGGGGGGAGTGGGGCATCCTTGGTTCCCGCATGGGAATGGCAGCCGGTATTTTTGGAGACCCAGCCCCTCTGAGGCTTTGGAGACCCAAACTGGGTACATCTGAGCAGGGAAATGCTTTTCCCAGCATCTCCTGGGCGTTGCGGGGTGCCCACAGGCACGGCACAGGGATGCATGCTGTGGGAAGCCCACAGCAAAGCCATGGTGGTTTTATGTATATATATATTTATTTTTTAAAAAAACCCCAACAATGCAGAAGTGAGCAGCAGGGCTGCTGGGACTGCTCCCCGCAGTGGCGTGGGCATCGGCTGCCCGCTCTGCCCATGGCTTTGTGCCCGCCCGCAGCGGAGCCGGCAGGGATGGGGGCGAGGGGCTGTGCCTGGTGCATCCCCCTCCGGAGCAGGGACCGGCAGCAGCTCAGGGCCAGCGGTGCCTTCAGCAGGGCGGTGTTTGCTCCCTGGCTCGTGGCTTGCCCTGGGTGCTGGAGGGAAGCGGGGGTCCGAGGGGAGCAGGCTCGCAGGGGGCTGGCATGGCAGGCAGGGCTGGTGGGGGACGCTGTGGTGCCCTGGCGCAGGCTGTGGTCCTGGTGGCACCACGGTGACCTGCACTGTGGTCCCCTCCCCTGTGCCTCAGTTTCCCATGGTGGGGCGGAGGTGATGAGGAGGGAAGGATGGGGACTGAGCCATGCTATCCTTGCTGCTGGGGCAGCCGGTGCTGGTGGGGTCCCCCCCTTCCAAGGGGGATGGGCGTCCTTCTGTCCTTCCGTCCTCCGTCCTCCCGTCCCCAGCCCTTGAGTCACGGCCCGGGGCTGCGGCGCTGGGCAGTGATGTCAGCCCTGGAGCAGGGGAAGCGTGGGAGGAGACTGCTGCCTGGGGGGAGCCCTCCCGGCCTCGGCCCCCGCACACGGGTGGACGGAGCGACGGATGGACGGACGGCATGAGAGAGCAACGGCCGCCCGTGCCGCACGGGACACTAACCCCAGCCCGAGGGGCACGTGCTGCCACAGCCCGCCATGAACGGCAAACCAAAAGGTACCGAGCGCCGGCAGCACCGGGGGCCCCAGGGCAAACACCGTTAATTTGGGGACCCCCAGCTGTTTGAGGCTCCCAGGGTGACAGAGACGGGCTTGCGGTGGGGGCTTTTTTTGGTGAGCGGCTTCCCTGGGAGGAGAGATGTCCCTGCGGCTTCCCTGGGAGGAGCGCTGTCCCTGCCAGGGGCACCAGGGACATGGGTGCTCGCCACTTGCAAGGGACACAGTTGTCACCGCGGCGTGCAGCGACAGGGTGTCAGGACGGGGTGTTGGTGGCAGGATAGGAGCCACCGGCTGCCCAGCCTTGCCGCTGCCCACGCTGAGACCCAGGCTCTGCGGCTCAAGGCAGGAGAGGGGCCACGGCCACCCGCTCGCTGCTCCTGGGCAATGCGTCCCAGATGTCACAGCAGCGCGGCTTTCCTTGGCAAATTGGTTTTCTCCCCCTTGTACCCGCCACGTCTTTATCTGTGACTGTGCTAACGAGGACAAACAGAGCCCAGCGCTGAGTTGAGCATCCCTGGCATGGTGGCCTGAGGGGACCTGGACAGAACAGGGGGTCCTGGGGCTGCTGTCACCCACGGAAACCAAGTTGCCCAGGCAGGATTTGGGGAGGGGGAAGCTACTGGTACCCAGCAGAGCATCCTGGAGATGAGCAGGTAGGGGTGAAGGTGGCATGTGGGACCTTTACAAGGTTATGCCAAGCCCAGGAGGATCCTTCCAGAAGACCTCAGCACCTCTGAGAGGGGTCACAGCCCGCTCAGGAGCAGGGTCTGGTGCGCCTGGTCAGGCTGCAGCCCTATATAGCAGGGCATGGAGGTGAGCTATGGCCCCCAGGCCTCCAAATCCATGAGGAACTTGGCTGGGCGTTTGGCCTGTGCCTTTGCTGGTGGGGGACCCACTTCACTGGGACCGTGGTGGTCCTGGGCTGGTTCTCAGGAGCTGTCCTAGAAAACAGGTTGTGCTTGAGCTCAGCCAGGCACTGGGGTACCACCCGGTCCCAGCGGTGGCCACCTCCCTGCGTCCCAGTTTGGAGCTTTCATCCCCTTCTGGCTGTGAACTGGGTGAACTGGGAACCAATGGGATGGGTGGCGGGGTGGGAGGCTGCAAGTCCCCCCCACCCCCCGGGGAGCCAGCCGAGAGTGTCTGCCTGCGCTGTGCTCTGCCCTGCCCTTCCTCGGGGATACTCCGCGGGGTAAATAAGCACTTCCTCCAATTCTTCCCATTCGCAGCTCCTTCCCTTTCCTGCCGCCCTCCCACTCGGCTCAAGGAGCCAGCCAGCCTCCCGTGGCCGTGAGGGCAGATACAGCCACCGTGTCCCCACCGCCGTGGGGACGAGAGCACCCAGCACCCATCCAGCCTCCTGCCCGCAGTGCCCAAACCGCCATCCCCGGCTCCTGCCACCTTGCGGCCGGGAGTTTCTCTCCTGGGTGAGACATGGGAAGCCAGGATGCTGTTCACTAACTCATGCGTCTCCCAAAAAACCCCAATCCCGCTCCTGGCCCGGCACGGGGGGCAGTCAGCGAGGGGGTCCTGCCTGCCAGGAGGAGTGGCACAGAGTGGAGAAGGTCACGGAACAGGCGTCCCAGGCTCCCTGTGACCAAGGCAGCATGGCGTCGGTCCCCAGATGCTCCCGTCCTCTGTGCCGGGGAGGGACGAGGGATGATGGGAGGGAAGAGCTGCTCCAGCCCACACCGGGAGCCGGCCAAGGGCCGTCCTGAAGCCGGAAGGGGCCAAGGGGGGGGTGCCGGGGTACGCGCTTGGGTTAGGGCAGCAGGGACGCAGCTGTGCAAACAAGGATGCAGCGCTGGGACTGGAGGGAGCCGTGCCAAGGGGCTGAGTTCGCAGGCTCCCGAGGTCATCCCTGCCGTGTGCCCAAGGGTGCCAGTGCTGTGGGGTGGGGGGGGGTGTCGTGCCACTGGCGTGGGCTGGCAGGACCCCCCGCTTGCCACAGACATCACGGGCAGGATGGACCGGCCCGTGGCCATTGTGCCGTGCTCTCGCTGGAGGACACCGGTAGCCTGGTGTGCCTGGGAAGGTGGCCCAGGGTCCATCGGCTTGGGAACCTGCCAGCCTCTCCTGGGGAAGCCCCTCGGGTGGCTGTGGGTGCTGCTGGCTGGTCGCGGGTGCTGCTCCCCGAGGTCAAGGGTGCTGAGGGTGCTGGAGCGGCCCCCCTGGGTATTGCTGGCCTCCAGTAAAGTGACATTACTGGAGATGGTGGTCAGGGCAGCCCCAGCTCCCAGGGCTGCGGTGCCAGGGGTTCCAGGGGAGCCAGTTTGGGGCGTCACCAACCAGGGCAGCGTTGATAAACCCGCCAGAGCGACCTGAGGCTGGTGTCTGAGTGTCGGAAACAGAAACCAGCTGGGACCAACCCAGCCGGTCGGACTGCCCCCTCCGCCGCTCCGACCAGCATTCTTGGGATCCCAATCATCTCCAGAGCACCGGGCGTCGAGAGAGGAGCCAGCCAGCGGCCAGGCTGGAGAGCCCCGGGGTGGGCTCCAGCATCCCCCCGGGCCCGTGCCGCCCACCCAGCTGCTCACATCTGGCTGCTGTACCCCCTTGGCCGCCGCCCGCGGGCAGCGCGGACCGCGGACGGACGGACAGACAGACAGACAGGCGGATTCCCAGGATTGCGTTTGCTACGCTGGGAGACTTGCAGGCGGTCTGCAGCGCAGGCACGGCAAGGTGAAAAGCTTGGTCGGGAGGTTGCTTTGTTAGCACCGAAGCTCTAATTAAGGGTGGGGGGCGGTGGGGCTGGCGGGGATTGGACCTGTGGTGCAAGACCTTTGAGGCAGAACCTTTGTGGCTCCTTCTCGGGAGAGGGAAGGATGTGCTTTGGGCTCAGACTGTGACAGGGACTCGAGTGTGCCTGTGTCCTGCCCGGTGCCAGCCTCCTGGTAAGCCTGGCATTGGGTTCACCGCCCTGGGTGAGATGCAGCGGCCGGTGGCCCCTTCCAAGCGTGCCCCGGGCTCCGCTCCTCGGTACCAGGTACCTCTTATCTCTGTAATGTCAGGAATGCACCACGCCGGGGTTTTTTTCCTCTGTCATGAGCCAAGTGTGCCAGGAGCGGAGACCCCACACCCTGCCTCGTGCAGGCAGCGCTGCCGTCCGGCACCCGGCTGGCTGCCCACATCTCCTGGGCTCCAGTGTCATCGAGGGTCCACGGGCATTGGTCCCACAGACCGGTGGTAGAGTGTCCTCCTCCTCGAAGGAGGTTTGGGGTCCTGGCAGAGGAGCTGGGCTGTAGGGTGCCAGGCCCGGGGACGCGGGGTGCCGCGGCAGACAGGCTGGCACTGGCAGGACCTGGCAGTGCCCGGGGCCAGGCACTGGGCTGGCTGGCAGCAAGTGCCGGGGCTGTGCCGTGCCTTCCACTCAGCTCTGCACCCAGCCTGCCGGCAACCTGGCCTTGTGGTGGGGTGCATCGCAGGGCGTGTTTGGGGGAGAGCCAGGTCCCTGGGCTGGAGCGCAGGGATGCGGTGCTGCTGGCGGCCACTGCTCATGGCACTGCTCCCTGTACTGGTGCAGGAGGCGCAGGTGCTTTGGAGCAGGACCAAGGCAGTGCAGGTGGTTGCTGGAGCCTGTGAGGGGTCTGAGTGAGTGGCTGGGGATCGCTCCGTCTCTCCTGGGGAGTTGTGCTGGGGCATTGGTCTCCCGCAGCACCCCCAGTATCATTTTCTCCCTGTGACACCCCCAGCATCCTTCTCCCCTGCAGAACCCTCAGCATCCTTCTCCCCCTGCGACACCCTCAGCATCCTTCTCCCCTGCGACACCCTCAGCATCCTTCTCCCCCTGCGACAACCTCAGCATCNACCTCAGCATCCTCCTCCCCCCACAACACTCTCAGCATCCTTCTCCCCTGCGACACCCTCAGCATCCTTCTCTCCTGCAGCACCCTCAGCATCCGTCTCTCCTGCAGCACCCTCAGCATCCTTCTCCCCCTGTGATGCCCCCAGCATCCTTCTCTCCTTGCGACGCCCCCAGCATCCTTCTCCCCCTGTGATGCCCCCAGCATCCTTTTCCCGCCGCAGCACCCTCAGCATCCTTCTCTCCTGCAGCACCCTCAGCATCCTTCTCCCCCTGCAACGCACCCAGCGTCTTTCTCTCCCTGCCATGCCCTCAGCATCCTTCTCTCCCTGCAATGCCCTCAGCATCCTTCTCCCCCCACAGAACCCTCAGCATCCCTCTCCCCCTGCGACACCCTCAGCATCCTTCTCCCCCTGCAATGCCCTCAGCATCCCTCTCCCCCTGTGACGCCCTCAGCATCCTTCTCCCCTGCAGCACCCTCAGAAACCTTCTCCCCCCACAGCACCCTCAGCATCCTTGTCCCCAGCACAGGCTCCTGCCTGGGTGACCCTCTTTAGAGCGCCCCCCGCGCCCGCAGATGGCAACGTAGGCTGGACAAGAATGGGCTGGCAGGGCCGTGCTCATCCTGTAGGAGCTGTGACCTGCTCCACATGTGGAGACCCCCATCGTAAGGGTGGTGGGCGCTTTCCCTAGAGAAGAGCCACTGTAACGCCCAGCTGGGGCAGCAAGCACAGGTGCCATGGGCCTTGCTCGCTCAGTGGGGAGCAGATTAAAGAGCCCTGCGGAGGGTAATCTGCCCAGGACTTGTAGGTCAGATGGGCTGCCAGAGATTACAGCTCCTCCTAATGAGCTTAACTGGGACAGTGTTGTCCTGGAAACTGGAGGGACTGGCACTGAGACAACACCGAGGCGGCTGGACCCACAGAGTGGCTCTGTGGTCCTGGGCTGGGACCCCAGTGCCGAGAGGGAACCAGATGGACCTGCTGTGTCCTGGCTCCACTGGGATGGAGGTTATCGGTGGTGGCTGGTTTTGATTCCAAACGGCTCCGGCTCATCCCGAGTGCTGCGAAAGCCCAGCCCCAGCCTGGCGTGCAGGGAGGTGATGGCATGGCTGTGGGGCTGCGGGGAGCAGAGCGCTGGGGCGATCCCCGCTGACGGCCAAGCAGGTGCGTGCCATGCCAGGATGGCTTGAGCTGGGGTTCCCGGGCTCCGCTGTGCTGGAGGAAGGAGTGGGGATAGTGGCGAGGCAGTGGGAGTCCTGGCAGCACCTGCATCTGCATGCCGTCCCTGGTGCTGCTGGGGCCAGGGGCTCGCTGCTGGCTGCGCTGGGGCAGGAGGAAGGGCAGAGTTGTCCCCTTAGGGAGTGGGGAGGTGGTTCTGGCTGGGGTTAGCTTGGCCCCATCTGCCAGCCGGGGAAGCCGTGCAGCCCTGGGGCCCTGCCTGGCCTTCCCTGGCAGGGTCTGTGACCGCCGGGCACCGTGTGGGCTCGTCCCTGGCAGCTCCTGGCTCCCCAGCCCGCAGCTCAGCTCTGGGAGCTGGTGGGGACAGAGGGACTGGAGCTGGTGTCAGCGATGGCCGGGATGAAGTGGAGCATCCAGCAGCCTGTGCCCTGCTCCTGCGGCCGACCTGCGGGCTGGGCTCCCCGGTGTGCCTAGCTGGCACTGCTGGGGGTGGCAGGGCCAGGGCTGCAGATGTGCTCCCTGCGATGTGGGGTGCCAGCCGGGTTGGGGCCCCAAGACTCAGAAATCTGCTTTGTCCTGGCTGGCATCAACTTCCACAGCCACTGTGGGTACAGGTGGCAGGTTTGGGGCTCCTGGCACCATCTCTGGTGCTGCCAGGAGCAGAGGGCATGGCTGTGGTGGCCATGGGGCTGGGCACATGCTGCCCACGTGGACTTTCCACGGTCCATCAGGGAATGGCTCGGCCTTTCCTTCCCCAATGCAGAGCTCCTGACAAAGCCGGGGACTTTCCAGAGCGCTTTGTTGTCCGTGGGTTTCCCTCCTGGTTGCTGGAGTGAGCGGAAGCAAGTGTGGAGACGGCGAAGGGCTGGGTGGCCAGGTCTGGCCCCGCACCCTTCCTTCCCCTGCAGAGGGGTGGCACAGGCGACAGCGGGACGTGGGACGAGTCAGGATTCAGGAGGAGGTGGCTGGGCTGGCAAATGGTGGAGGATTTGCCATGGTCGTGTCTGGGAAGGGCCACGGTAGGCGCTGGGCATCATCCCCTTCCTTTGGCTCCCAGGGGGCCAAGCTGGATGTATCCATCCGTCTGTCCCCGCTGAGTGCTCACGGTGTCCAGAGCCCTGCTTCAGCCAGGGCAGGGCACCAACACCATCACACCATCCCACTGGTGCCACTGGGATCATCCCTGGACTGATGGGGAGGGACAGCTCTTAGCCCGTGGGTGTCATAGCCACCCTGGCCCATGGGTGTCGTTCCCATCCCGGTCTCCGTGGCAGTCCTGCCTGTGTTTCCCCACCCTGCCGCTGGTGACTCTGCTCTCTCATGCTCCCCAGGGAGGCCCTCCAGGTCACACTCAACGATGTCACTGTCTGTGCGCCCGCAGCGCCGAGTCCTCGTCACCAAGATCAATAGGAGCCAGTCCTTCGCCGGAGTGAACTCGACGGCCGACCGGCCCTTCAGGTAGGAGACAGGTGTTCGGGCTGCCTGCCACAAGGGACGGGGACAGGGACAGGCTTGGGGGTGGTGGCGGGAACTGCTGCGCATTCTGAGGCACCTTCCCAACCTGCTGTCCTGTGCATCTCCCTCAGGGACCTTTGTGCTATGCAGGGGACATCATGGGGGGGCTGTGGGGAGCACTGAGGCCAGGTGGAGACAGAGCCCGTCGCTCCAACCCTCCGCTGTGCCGTGTCCCGGGCTGGGTGAGGACCCCGTGACCCTGCGGCTGCTGCCACCAGAGTGTGGAGGGGGCAGGTGTAGCTCACCCTAGTTCTTCAGCCAACTCTTAAGAGCTTCCCTGTGACCATCTCATCATATTTAATGGGTGTAGTGAAGGAGCTGGGGTGGCTTTGAAGCACTGCGTCTCGACGGCCTTGACATCCTGCGGCGGCTGGTTTTGGGGTTTGAGGGCTGGCGTGAATCAGGATTTCCTCCGGGTCATTTCAAACCCGTTGCTGAAAGGTTTTATTGGCTGGTCATCAGCTGCATTGCGAGGAGCACTCGTTCCCTGCTCATCCTCCCTGGCCGCTGGCGATGTCATGGTCTGGTCATACCCTTCCTCCTCCTTCCCTCTGCTGAACCTCGCCTCGGTGAGAACCACCCCATGCCCTGCTCATCCCTGCCACCCTCCTCTGCAGCGTCCCCAGCTCCTGGCTACCCTCTTGCAGGTGGCTCTTGGAATATGGGCATGCCTTGTTTGGGCTTGGGCTTTGGGCTGCAGGACTTCAATGCTTTTAATCCCTTTTCCTAGCACCCAGCCACACTCCTTACCCCCCAGTGCACCCACCAGTGCCGGGGGAGAGACATCGCTCAGCTAAGTGGCTGGGGAGGGCAGTGCCAAGCTGCCTTGCCAGGCTGTGGCCACCTTCACTGGGTGGGCACAAGCCCAGGCAGAGCCTCCCCATGCCTGGGAGCAGACCTCCAACCCTGCTCGGCTCTTGGCCCAGAGGCCGGGACAGGACCCGGGGACAAGTGACATGCTCCAGGCCACCAGCACGTCACTGGATCTAGGGGTGCCGGAAGTGCTTGCTTGGGGACAGGGGAGAGGGACGACTGCTTTTGGATGCCTGCAGTCAAGTGGCTGGTGGAGAGATGTTTGTGGGACATGCCTCCAGGGACCCTGGAGGACGGGAACAAGGAGGGATGGTGGAAATCTAGCGCTTACCCATCATTCCGGCTTGGGAGGAGGCCAAGACATTCATTTCCCCCCACCAATGATTCGGGGAAGTCTTGGCCACTCCTGGAAAGAGCGGCACAGGATGGGAGGTCCAGCCCAGGGCTTGGAACCAAGGAGCCGATGGTGTCTCCTGGGCGCCGGTGGCGTGACCATGGGTTGGAAGGAGGAAGGGAAGAGCCGGTCTGAGAGGGGCGTTGCTCGCAGGGCTGGGGAGCAACTCCATTGCACAAGGCAGGAAGGGTGGTGTTCGGGCCCCGGGTGCTGGGTGGGCATCCCTTCAGGTCGGCCAGGGGAGCTCCCCAAGATGGCTGTGGGGCAGCTGGAGGCAACAGGCAGCTCCGTACGTCGGGTTTGGTGACATCTGGAGAGGCGTAGTGAGGGTATCCCTGCCCCATGTTGCTGCACTGCCTGATGAGGTCACAGGGCTGCTTGTCCCTAGGATGTTTCTGTGCTGCCACCCACTGGCATCCCTGTCTGTCCCTGAGAGCACACGGTGGCAGGGCAGCAAGCTGATATTGGCATGTGTCAACCTGCCACAGGGATCATCTCCATGCCCCTGGGCAACCTGGGGCGCAGGGGATGGAGCAGAGCATAGCCCCTTTGGAGGGTGGTCAGGGCTGGAGATATCCCCATGGGCACTCCAGAAACAGTTTGGCTGCAGCTGGTGCCAGCTCCTTTTAGCTTTGCTCCCCCTGGAGTGGCACCTGGGACCCCCACACCTCCGCAGAGGCTCCCCCACGGGGATGGGGTTACCTCCTCGCTCTTCTCCACCCTCAGCTTTGTGGATTTCTCCTTGTCCTTCCCATGGCTTTGGGGCAGCCAAGCGCATCCAGGGGGCTGCAGGCACCTGGGGCAGGCACCGCTGCCCAGCCTCCCGGCCCCAGCTCGCCCGGCCCTGCTGGCTGGTTAGACTGGCTGCTGGGGAGTCCTGGGAAAGGCAGGCAGGTCTGGGCGGACCTGGCCTCCATCCCAGAGCTCCTTCTTGTCTTGAGACAAGGTGCCCAGCAGGCTGGGGTACCCAGGTGGACCCTGGTGCTGTTTGCTGACCATCACCACCCAGGGTTTGCCTGCCTCTCTCCCCAGGAACCTCTCGCCCTTCACCCCCACCGTCTCCCGCAAGACTGGCTCCAGGGTCAGTAGGATGTTCTCAATGTCCCACAAATCCCCACCACCCAAGGTGCCTCAGCCCAACCGCCTGGACGAGGTGTATGAAGCTCTCAAGAAGGGCCTGACGTAAGTGCTGGGGCTCCCCATGGCTGGATGGGAGGAGACAGGGAGCCCATGAGAGGCACGGGGACAGCTTGTCACATGGGTTGGGGTGTGCAGGTCTCTGCTGTCACCAGGCAGGGACACACCGGGTCTCCTGGGCACGTTCCCTCAGGGTCCCGGAGCTGCGTGGGGTCCAGCATCTCACAGTGTCCTGTGTAGAGGCACATGTGGGCTCCCATGCCCGAGTGTTGGAGTGGGGATGTGGGGCCAGATGTGCTGGGTTGGTGTGGGCCGTGGGTGGCAGGAGCCCTGGGCAAGGTGTCCCAGCCTGGCCCAGCAGCATCCAGGTGTGGTTGCCCCCAGAGCCTACCTGGAAGTGCACCAGCTGGAACTGGAGAAGCTCAGCACCCAGATCCGTGAGTCCAAGAGGAATTCGCGCCTGGTGAGTGTTGCTGGGAAGAACCCTACGGGGAGCGGTGCTTTGGGCAGACGGCCGGAGTTGTGGGCACGGCTGGGGCAGCTCATGTTCCATCTGTGTCCTGGGGCAGAGCCTGCTTCTGTGGGGACATCAAAGGCCAGCCCGGGCTCTGGTGTTGGGCTGCATGGGGCTCCTGTCCTACTGTCATGCATTCCCCAGCCCCGGCTGGGTGCTGCATGTCCCTGCTGACATGCTACGGGTGGTGGGTGTGCGATATGCTGGGTCTTCTTGGGTGGACAGAGCTGGCTTTGTGCTGCCTCTTATCCCTCTCCTCTCTCCTCCAGGGCTTTCTCTACGATCTGGATAAGGTAAGCGGGATTGGTGCCCTGTCCCCTTTGTCTCCCCCACCCTTGTGCCAGGGATGTGCTACTGCCAGCCCCTTCTCAGCTTGCACTGCCCCGCTGCCTGCCCTCCCGTCCCCGGCACGGCAGAGTGCCCGTGGGGTGGGATCGGGGCTCTCTGGGGTGGGATCGGGGCTCTGTGGGCAGGGTGGGTCTGGGCAGAGGGTGAAGCAGAGACAGGCAGGGGCTTGTAGCCCTCTTCTTGCAAACAAAAGCCGTGGTTGGGGAGTGCTGGGCCTGGGTTAGCTCTGAGGCTGGGAGAAGAGCACCCCAGAGCCTGGCCTGTCTCCTGGGGGACCCTCCAGAGCAGGGGAGGCTGGAGGATGCTGCAGCGTGCGGGTGCGAGCACAGCCGGCTGCCACCCCGCGCCTCCCAGGCAGGGCCGGTGATGAGGATCTGTCCCAGCCGCAGCACAGGCACACAGCAGGGCGCATCCTGACCTGTGGCTCCTCTTCGGAGGGGCTGGGCTGTCTCTCACGCCATCTTCTCTGTTTTTCCAGCAAGTGAAGTCGATCGAGCGCTTCCTGCGGCGCCTGGAGTTTCACGCTAGCAAGGTGAGAGCTGGGGACTGGGGTCACCTTGGGGCTCCCTTGGTGCTGCGCTGGGACAGCCATGCTGTCCCCTGCCCTGCCCCTCAGTGCAGCTCGGGCCTGTCCTTCCAGATAGATGAGCTCTACGAGGCTTATTGCATCCAGCGGCGGCTCCGTGATGGAGCCCACAACATGGTCAAGGCTTACAGCTCGGGCTCGCCGGGCAGCCGGGAGGCACGTGAGAGCCTGGCCGAGGCCAGCAAGGGCTACAAGGAGTACACGGAGGTGAGGCAGCCGGCTGGGGTGGGCTGGCAGGGTGCTGGGTCCCGTGCGTGGCTGCTGATGGCTGCTTGTCCGTCCGTCTGTCCCCAGAACATGTGCCTGTTGGAGAACGAGCTGGAGAGCCAGCTGGGCGAGTTCCACGTCCGGATGAAAGGTAACACATCCCGCTCCGTCCCTGCCCTGCTGCCTGCCTGCCCTGCTGCCTGCTGACGCCCCTCTGCCTTCTCTTGCAGGACTGGCAGGCTTTGCCCGGCTCTGTGCTGGTGACCAGTATGAGGTTGGTGGGACTCTATGGGTTGGGATCTGCTCTTCTCCTGCCCTGTGGTCCTTGGGGTGCCTGGGGGGCGTAGGTGGGCGCTGGCGGGGAAGCATGTTGCAGGGTGATGGTGGGTGGCACGGGTCCCTGGCCATGCCCAGGGTTGCACAGAGAGCACCCACCACCATCTCCCCCCTACCCACGCCTCTGCGCCCCCAGATCTTCATGAAGTACGGACGGCAGCGATGGAAGCTGCGGGGACGCATCGAGGTGAACAGCAAGCAGGTGTGGGACAGCGAGGAGATGGTTTTCTTGCCCCTCGTCACTGAGTTCCTCTCCATCAAGGTACAGTGCAGAAAGGGACAGGGACGGTGTGGGCCAGCTACCACCCTGCAGGCCGGCCAGGCTTCCCTGCAGGACCTCACCTAAACCTTACCCTCACTGGGGTGGGATGAGCCAGTCTGGTGATGGTGGCATCCTGACACACAACAGGGACGCACACAGCATCCATGAAATCCATGGCTTCATCTTATCCTCTCCTCCCTCTCCTTGCCCAGGTGACGGAGCTGAAGAGCTTGGCCAACCATGTTGTGGTGGGCAACGTGTCCTGCGAGACCAAGGACCTCTTTGCGGCTCTGCCCCAGGTAGTGGCTGTGGATATCAACGACTTGGGCACCCTCAAACTCAGCCTGGAGGTGACCTGGAAGTGAGTACCTCAGCAGGCGTTTCTGGGAGTACGTGGCAGGGCTGGGGACACCTGGCACGGTCTGGCAAGAGGTGGCCTGCCTTGGGCTGTGTCCTATCCCAAAGCTGGGCTGCATTATGGGAAGCCAAAGCTGGGCTGGATGTTGTCCTGGTGTCCTGCTTGCTGGAGAGCAGGGTTGAGACCCCTCCCCAGGCTGGCACAGACCCCTCACCTCCCTGCTCTCCTCCCCAGCCCCTTCGACAAGGATGACCAGCCCTCGGCAGCCAGCACCGTCAACAAAGCCTCCACGGTGAACAAGAGGTTCTCCACCTACAACCAGAGCCCGCCCGACACGCCGTCCCTGCGGGAACAGGCTTTCTATGTAAGTGTGGTGCTGGGCCAGGCTGCTCGGGTGAGAGGGTCCGTCTGGGGACGTGCCCCGGCTATGTCCCAGAGGGTGGCACGGCTTGGGGATGGGGGTGGGCAGCTCTTCTCCAGCCGTATGGCCACAGCTCCCCTGGTACCGGTGCCTGCTCCTCCCATGCTCACAGCTCCTCTTCTCTCTGCCCAAGAGCCCGGGGCGGGCAGCCAACAAGCACGGTTGGTCCTTGCTGGACATCTTTCGGGAGACACTCTACGAGAAGCTGTCTCAGAGCTGCTCCTGCGGCGACGTCTCCTCGGCCGAGCTCAGGAGATGGCCGCAGCAGGGCCGCGTAAGTGCGAGGGCTGGAGCCGGCCAGTAGCTTAGCCCAGCGGTGTGGCCGTCCTGCAGTAGCCGTAGCCGCTCCTTGTCTCCTACTCACTAGCCCTCGCTGATACCCAGAGGTCTGATCCTGCCAGGCCAGGATCTGGGGAGATATTCCCCAAGCTGGGGGAGCCTGGGCTGCACGGGCCAGCCCCGCTCCACCTTCCGCGCGCCCTCGTGCAAGAGCTGGGCACTAGTGAGTAGAAGGCTTGTCCGTGTCCCTGCACTGGTGGTGTTGGTGTGCTGTGCCGTGGCGTTGGCGTGGTGCTGGTGTGGTGGTGGTGGCGGCGCTGGTGTGGCGCTGACGGCGTGGCGCCGGCGTGATGCTGTCACGGTGCTGGTGTGACGCTAACGTGGCGTCGGCCTGGCAGAGGTTCAGTGATGGTGGACCGCTGGCAGGATGTTGGCATGATGGCTGGTGCTCCCCGCCATAAGCTGGTGCCATCCTCGCAGCCATGGCAGGTGGCGTCCTCGACTCCATGCGTTGCACCCAGTCATGGCCAGGATGGAGCTGCCCGCCATGCCAGGGAGCTGCTGGCACCCCAGGGCGTGCATGGCTAGGCCTGGGGAGCCGGATCCCCCCTGGCATGGTGTGAGGTGCAGGGCTGGAAGGGGCAGCCATGGTCTGCCAGGTCCTCACCGCTCATCCCGCTTTGCCAGGCGGTGTGACAACCTGCGCCAGGGGTCGTGGTGGCCTCGGTACCCTCCGGCTCAGCCGGATCCTGCTCCCAGTTGAAGGGAACGCAGCTGGAGGAGCAGGGGTGGCAGGAGGGTCTCGGCTGACGCCATTTTCCCCCCTCCCCAGAACATGCTGCGGCGCCAGGAGGAGCTGGAGAATGGCACGGCCTGGTCCATCTCCTCTGAGTCCTCGGACGACTCCTCCAGCCCCCAGCTATCCGGCAGCGCCCGCCACGCCGCACACAAGCCCATCGTGCAGCCGGAGGTGCAGGCCTCCGCCCCCGCCATCGAGATCTCCTTCTCCCAGCAGCCGGAGGAGGCCGGAGCCGGGCCCGGGGCCGGCGGCGTCGTGGTCCCCCCGGCCGGGAGCCAGCCGGAGGAGCCGGCCGGCCGTAAGAAGGATGCGGTGGCCAACGGGCACATGCCCTACTCCCGGACTCTAAGCCACATCAGCGAGGCCAGCGTGGACGCCACGATGGAGGCCAAGGCTGCGGAGAGCCCCTGGGAACCCGCGCCCAGCCTGGAGGACACAGGGACAGGCGAGCGGGATGCGGACACCCTCCCCAGTGCCCCGATGGCAGCTGCCACAGCAGGGCAGGACAAGGGTGCCGAGGCCAAGCCCCGTGCCACCGCGGCATGGGCCACCACCTGCGAGGAGGAGGCCGGCGGGGCCGAGCCGGTGCAGAGCCAGGCGCCGGCGCGGGGCAGCTGTGTCACCAGCGTCACTGCGGCGCTGGCACAAGCCCCCACAGAGGAGAGGCCCATCCCGGCCCCATCGCTGCCTGCCGGCATCCCCGAGGTGCCGCGGGGGAAGGTGGTGGATTCGGGTCTGGAGGCGGCCATCAGCCTCCTGGGCTCGGCCCTGGACGACTGTCGGGGGCAGTTCCTAGAGCTGCAGCCCCTCGAACGGGAGCTCAAGCGCCTGGAGGAGATGCTGCTGGTGAGGGGCTCCCAGCAGCGCCCGGGGACACGGGGACTGGGCCCTCCCTGCGGGCAGCGCCCGGGGACACGGGGACTGGGCCCTCCCTGCGGGCAGTGCCCAGGGACGATGGGGACAGGGCCGTCCCTGCTGGCAGTGCCCAGGGATGATGGGGATGGGTTCCAGCTGGCAGTGCCCAGGGATAAGGGTGGCAGTGCCATCCCTGATGGTGGTGTCTGGGGACAAGGGGCATTGCTTCATCTTTGCTGGCAGTGCCCAAGGACAGTGGGGATGTGGCCATCCCTCATGGAAGTGCCCCAGGAAAATGGGGACAGGGCCATCCCTGCTGGCAGTGCATCCCCAGAGATGATGGGGATGGGACTGTCCCGGTTGGCAATGCCCAGGGATGATGGGGACGGGTCCATCCCAGATGGCAGTGCCTGGGGACTAGAGGGAGAGGTCCATCCTTGATGGCAATGCCTGGGGATGCGGGTGGCAGGACTGTCTTGGGTGGCAGGGCTGTCTTGGCTGGCAAGCCATGACCTGACCCCGCCATGCCTTCCTCCGCAGCAGAAGCAGGGTGTCTTCCTCAGCCGAGCCTCCAGCATCAGCCTGACGGTGGAGCATGCGCTGGAGAGCTTCAGCTTCCTCAACACCTCCGACATGGAGGACTCGGAATGCTCTGAGGAGGAGCCTCTCCAAGATGACAGGTGCACAGTGGGGCTTGTGGGATGGAGTGTGGGGCAGGATGCGACCCTGGGACAGTTGGGATGGGGGATGCCCAGCTCTCCCCAGGTGCCCAAGCCCATTTAGATCGGCCCATCACAGCTCAGGGCAGGTCCAGGTCGAGAAGCAGCAGGATCTGGCCCTTCTGGTGATACAATGCTACCCCACATCTCTCCATGGGGGTCGGGCTGGGAGGCAGCCCCCATGCCCTGTGCTCCTGGGACCTGCTCCTTCACCCAGCCCTGATGCCGTGATACTGTAGGTCCTACAGAAACTCTGCCCAGCATTGCCCCTGCGGGTGGGGAAGGGCTGGGTCCAGGTTTCCCATGCTGACGTGCCGTCTTGGTCTCTCCCTGGCGCGCAGGAGGGCTGGCAGACCCCGGCGTGGCAGCAGAGCCCCCAGCGCCGGCGAGATGGGGGCAGACGACACCGGCATGTGCAGCGGTTCCGAGGCCAGCACCGACCCCTTGAGCACCGGCAACGAGTTCCTGGATAAGGCCCTGGTGCTTCACCTCAACAACTGCAACCACCTGCTGCAGGTGAGGACAGGAGGCTGGGACACGGTGGCAGGAGACATGCTGGGGAGGGAAGCCCTGGGGTAGGCTGTGGGTTGCCCTTCGAGGGGTGTCTTGCCGCAGCATGGAGGTGGTGGTGTGAGCGGGGAGCTCCATCCCTGAGGTCCCCGGTTTGGCCGTGCCTTGCAGAAGGTGGGCACCTTCGGTCCCCTGCGGTGCCAGGAGATGTATGCCCTGGACAGGCTGCTACGGGAGGCGCAAGTGCTGGAGATTGTGTGCCAAATGATGGAGGAGCAAGTGGAAGCCGCCAGCTCTGCTGCTGAAGGTAAAGACACGCAGCTGAGGGGACTGTCCCTGCCACCCTGGGGGCTGTGTGGGTCCTCGTCTCCCCCTTTGCTGGCATGGCTGGGCAGTGAGGGGCTGTGCCCGCTGCCGTGGCCCGGGGAGGCTTGACCTGAGCGCCTGTCCCCACAGTGGTGCAGTTCTCGACGCGGAAGGAGGGCGTGCTGCCCCTTTGGGACCGCTGCGTGGAGGTTCCCAACGTCTTCACCTGCCCCGTGGAGCGGTTCAGGCAGGTGCTCAATGCCCAGTACACAGCACCCATCAGCGAGCGGCACCCTGGCCTGGCCGATGCCGGTGAGCGGGTGCCCAGGGGTGTTTGGAGAGCGAGTTGCCAGCCCCATGCAGTGACCATGAGTGGGGTGCCAGGAGCCCCTGCAGAGGGGTGGCCATGGCTGCCATGCACCCTGACCGGCCCTTTCCCGCAGTGTGTGTGAAAGTGGTGGAGGACGTGCTGAATCGGCGGCTGCCCCGGCGGCCCAGCAGCACCCAGAGCGAGCAGGTCACCATCTTCCAGTACTGGAGCCACTTTGAGTCGCTCGGCGCCCTGGTGCTCGACACCTACATGATGGAGCTGGCAGAGGAAGGTGGGTGCCCTCCCGCCCTCCCTACACCCTGGCGTGAGATGCAGGACCATCCCCATAGGGGCTCACCCTGCAGCACTGCCATGATGCCCTGGGGCATCACCCAGAGGCTCCGCCATCCTTGGGGTGGGCAGGTCGGCCTGATCCGGGGCACAGCCCACTCCCACACTGCCTTCCTGGGCACCCTGGGTCCTTGCTGTAGATCCCCGGCATCTTGGCTTGGGTGCCCCAGCAGCCCCATGTGTTGGCACCCTGCTTGGGGCTGTCTCTGCCTGGCACGGGCACAGGGTGCCCGAGAAAGGGTTCCTTGTGGAGGCAGGGTGCCCAGGAATGGGTTCCCTGCGGAGGCAGGGTGGTGGGCTCCCTGTGCCCGGGCTGAGCCGGCGATTCCCTGCAGTGCTGCTGGCGCAGAACCTCAACTCGGATGACCAGGACGTGGTGCTGCGCGCCCTGAAGCGCATGCCCGAGGGCCACCTGAAGAAGGAGGGACTGAAGGCGCTGAGCCTGCTCCTCGTGGAGGGCAACAGCAAGGTGGTGAGCGCCGTGTCGGCCCAGCTCCGCAGCCTGGCGGAAAACCCCCGCTTCCGCCAACGGGTACGTGCTGGACGAGCCAGGTTGGCACTGTGTCCCTGGGGTCCTGTCCCCCAGCTCTGCCGCAGACTGTGGCGCTGACCCCCCTCGTATCTCCTCCCAGGCTCTTGTATGCTACCTGGAGCAGCTGGAGGATGAGGAGGAGAAGATGCGCGTGGCAGGCTGCACGGCGCTGGGCTGCTTGAAGGTGAGAGGGATGCGGGGAGGAGGCAGCAGGGCTGCGTCATCCGGAGGAAGAGGAATCGCAGGTGGCCGGGGAGTCCGGACACACCTGCACAGCCTCCTGCTTCCGGGAGAGTGGAGCTGGGGTTGCCCCAAATATGCTGGAGAAACAGGCAGGGGCAGGGTAGGGAGGGAAGTGGGGAGGGAAGGGGCAGGATGAGGGACTTTCCTGCAGTGTGGGGCTGCAGTGCCCTGTGCTGCCTTCTCCTCAGGGCTGTGTCCCTGCTGCCAGCCGTACTCCGCCCCTTGTCCCTTCTCCTGCAGGCCAAGGAGAGCATCGAGCAGCTGGTTTACCTGTGCCAAACCGACAAGGAACCTGTGCGGGAGGCAGCCAAGCAGAGCCTGATGCTGTGCGGTGAGTGTCCGGCTGCTCCTCTCTGCTCCCTCCACACCCACATCCGGAGCGGCATCTCCCGGTACCGGCAGCGCCTGCAGGAGAAGGGATTCCCGGGCTGGTCCCTGCCTACCCCCGACCCTCTGGCTCATCGTGCCTCAAGCTCTGCTGGGCAAGAGCAAGCTGGCAGCGGGCAGTGAGGGCCAGGTGTCCCATGGCCACAGAGCACTAAGGCTGGTTGTTATTTATTATTTGCTAGATGGCACTGAGAGAACCATCTGAGTGGGTTTCTAGGCCTCCAGATCGCGGCAGCTGCTGCACAGGTTGGGACACGTGAGCCGTCCTCGTCCCCCCGCCCCATCCCTGCTCCTGCTGCTTTGCTCACGATTGTCTCCGTCTTAGAGCCTGTCAGCCATGTCACGTTTTGGAGTCTGTGTGTCTTGGTCGTTCATAGCGCCCGTATCCCTGCGGCACCCCGGCACATGTAGACGCCTCATGTCCCAGCAGATTGTCCATGTCACCACCTCTTGCTGGGGATGGCCGCCGCAGGCAGATTTGCATGCGGAGGGGCCGGGCGAATCTGTCGGAACCAGCTTGTAGCGTGGATGTGTGCATCCCTGTGTGTGCCCAAGGGCCCTGGGGAAGCCCTCGGGATCCCCATTCCAGTGCATGCAGATGTGCACAGCTGGTCGAGGCGCTGGAGCCGGCACAGCCCACCTCCCAGGCACCTTTGGCCCAAGCTGGGCTACCCCACACCACCACTCTTGTAGCCCAAACGTGGGTGATCCCTGCCCCCTGTGGGCACAGGTACGGCAGGCAGCAGCAGAACAGGATCAGGAGTTTTTGGGGGTGTTTTGAGCCGGATCCCAGCTGGGATCCTCCCAGCAAAGGAGGACTAGACGCACGGTGGCCGTAGCACAGTGGCTCAGCCCTGTCAGGCGTTAGCCATGTTTTCCTGGAAAGGCCGGGGAAGACGGCTGGGGACGGGCAGGGGACAGAGCTCGCGCGCTCAGGTTTAGTGACGGTGGCGTGTGCTTGCAGGGGAAGACGGTAAATCAGCCCACAGGCATCTGGAGGAGACCCTGGACAGCCTCCCGAGGATCTTTGCACCAGCCAGCATGGCCAGTACAGCTTTCTGAGACACCACGCAAACCCACCCGCCATCCCTCGAGGGCGACGGCACCGCTGGGCCACCGGGGCTTGCCCAGACCCGAGCCGGCCGGGACCCGGCAGCTCATGCTCTCGGCAGCACACCGCAGTATTCCCCCCGCCGGGCAGCTCGCCGTGGCTGCACACTGCCTTATGGAGCACCGCTTCCCCTGCCACCGGCGCACCCCCGGGCAGGGGGGGGTCCTCGCTGCACATCCCACCCTCTGATCGCTATTTAAAACACACGGGGCGAGCCCACCCTTCCTGCCCCCCCTGGCTTCGGTGGCTCCGGCTGCCGGGACCGGAGTGGCGGGGAGATGTTTGGATTTCTCTGCCTCCTCTTGCCTTCCTCTTTGCTCATGGGCACGTGCCCTGTCCTGGAAGGACCTGCACTTCTGGAAACCACGCCGTTTCTTTCCAGGGGCCGTGGGGACTGCTGCCCGTTGCCACCTGGAGTCCCCAGGACTTAAATAAAGTGAAATATGAAATATTAATATATTCTGCTGGCATTTCTTCTTTCCAGCTCCAGGTGCTCCTGTCCCTCCCCGGCTGTGGCTGGAGGGAGCGTAGCGAGATGCGGTCCCAGCCCAGAGCTTTTCCTGCTCTGCTGGGAAGCGCCATGGAGGGCAGGGGCAGGAGGAGCGCCAGAGGGACGGACAGACGGACGGACATAAGCTGCCACCTGTTTGGGTTTTTTGTTGGGTTTTTTTTTGTTGTTGTTGTCGTCGTTTTATTTTTTATTTACAGATTTTTGCAGAAAAACAAAAGCAAAAAATTCTTTTCTATAATGTCTCTATAAATCTATATATAATGTAATTACAGAGAACAACTAATTTTGATTTTAAACCAGAAATAAAACCAAACCTTTACTGAGTGACGGTGTCATTGTGCGGGTGTTTCCTGGGCCCTGCCGCCCGGGGTGAGCGTAGCTGGAAGGTGTCTCCCAGGGGGCATAATTGGGATTTCTGGAAGCACTTGAGGCTACACGAGGGAGCCACCGAAACCAGGATTGCCCCGGGAACAG
>VZSF01002499.1:0-55064 GCA_013398295.1 Chionis minor
ATATATATTTATATGTATATATAAACCAAACTATATATATACTATTTAGGAGTATGTAACAGGACTATATTTATTGCTTTCTCTGTCATTCATATCAAGTGTTTTAAGTTTAAAAAAAAATCCCCAAGTTTTGTACTTCCTATGTCTCACTTATGTTCAGAAAACTTTAGTTACTCTTTCACCTTCTCTTACAGAATCACATAATCACTTAGGTTGGAAGATACCTTTAAGATCATCGAGTCCAACCATCAACATAATACTGCCAAAACCACCTCTAAATCATGTCCCTCAGCACCACGTCTACCTGTCATTTCAATACCTCCAGGGACAGCAACTCCACCACCTCCCTGAGCATCCTGTTCCAATGCTTGACAACCCTTTCCTTGAAGAAATTTTTCCTAATATCCAATCTAAACCTCCCCTGGTGTAACCTGAGGCCATTTCCCTTTGCCTTATCACTTGTTACTTGGGAGAAGAGACCAACCCCCACTTAGCTACAACCTTCTTTCACGTAGTTGTAGACAGTGATAAGGTCTCCCCTGAGCCTTCTTTTCTCCAGACTAAACAATCCCAATTCCCTCAGCCAATCCTTGTAAGACTTGTTCTCCAGACACCTCACCAGCTTTGTTGCCCTTCTCTTGATATTTTCCAGCATCTCGATGTCCCTCCTGTGGCACCCAAAACTGAACACAGTACTCAAGGTGTGGCCTCACCAGTGCCCATTACAGGGGCACAATCACTTCCCTGCTCCTGCTGGTCACACTATTCTTGACACAGGCCAAGATGCCATTGGCCTTCTTGGCTACCTGGGCACACTGTGGGTTCATATTCATCCATCTGTTGAACCAACACTCCCAGGTCCTTTTCCATTGGGCAGCTTTCCAGCCGCTGTTCCCCAAGCCTGGGGCCTGGGGTTGCTGTGACCGAAATGCAGGACCCAGCACTTGGACTTGTTGAACCTCATACCATTGGCTTCAGCCCATCAACCCAGCCTGTCTCTCTGCAGAGCCTTCCTACCACCAAGCAGATCAACACTCCCACTTAATTTGGTGTCATCTGCAAACTTACTGAGGGTGCACTCAATCCCCTCATCCAGATCACCAATAAAGATATTAAAAAAGACTGGTCCCAAAACTGAGCCCTGAGGAACACCACTTGAGACTTGCCACCAACCCTATTTAATGCCATTCACCACAACTCTCTGGGCTCGGCCATACAGCCAGTTTTTAACCCAGCAAAGAGTACACCTGTCTATGCCATGAGCTGCCAGTTTCTCCAGCAGAATGCTGTGGGAGACTGTGTCAAAGACCTTACTGAAGTCCAAACAGACAACATCCACAGCCTTTCCTTTATCCACCAGGCGGGTCACCTGGTCATAAAAGGAGATCAGGTTGGTCAAGCAGGACCTGCCTTTCATGATCCCATGTTGGCTGGGCCTGGATCCCCTGGCTGTCTTTCACGTGCTGTGTAAGTGCACTCAGGATGAATTTTTCCATGATCTTTCCTGGTACCGAGGTCAGGCTGACAGGTCTGTGGTTGCCTGGCCCTTCTTGTAGATGGGCGTCACATTGGCAAGCCTGACAAAAGGAACATGTTTTGGAACAGTCCTAACAAAAAAAAAAAAAAAGGATATTTGAAATACAATGTACATTCCCAACACACCAGCTAACAAATTCTTCATTTTCATAAAACAGACCACCTGCGGTTTGAAATATGCTTTCAAGCCAAAAGAGGTTCCCAGTCTTTTTTACCTTTTTTTTTTTTAAATATAATTTTTTTAGACCTTGTGATTTTACAGCAAAATTACATTTTCCCCTTCTTGGGTCAAAGCAAGAAGCCCCACATAAGTCAAAATTAATTTTTAGTGTATCTAGCTTTGTATAACTGTTATAAAGTATATATAACTTCCATAAAGTTTTGTAATTACAAGTGATCCTAACATAATTTATTTTTTATATCCTTTTGAGGACTAAGAAAAAACATTAATGTACTGTATTTAAACATTTAGTAATTTAGAGAACATAAGAAGTTAATTATTAGCTTACACTACTGAACATAAACATTTTTAAAACTCCTTTTCAAGTACTTCAGTATTTCGTTGTTTTGACTAAAGATGTGTTGGGTTTTTTTCATCAACAGATTATATTTTATTACTTCAGTATGTGAACACATTTTTAAAATGGAAAAAACACGAATGCATGTGATAAATATACCTATTCAGAAAATTACTGAAAATTATATAGAATATATTTCATTATTCATAGAATCATAGAATGGTTTAGGTTGGAAGCGACCCTAAAGATCATCTAGTTCCAACTCCACTGCCATGGGCAAGGACACTTCCCACTAGGCCTGGCTGCTCTAAGCCTCATTCAACTTGTCCTTGAACGCTTCCAGGGATGAGGCGTCCACAGCTTCCCTGGGCAACGGTTCCAGTGCCTCACCAACCTCATGGCAAAAAATTTCTTACTGAGATCTAATCTAAATCCATCCTCTTCCAGTCTGAAGCCATTACCCCTCATCCTATCACTACATGCCCTTATAAAAAGTCCCTCTCCAGATTTCTTGTAGGCCCTTTTTCAGATCCTGAAAGGTTGCTATAAGTTGTCCCTGAAGCCTTCTCTTCTGCAGACTGAACCCTAACTCTCTCAGTCTGTCTCAATAGCAGAGGTGCTCTAACCCCAGATCATCTTCGTGGCCTTCATCCTTTAGTTATATTCCACAGTGCCATACGCAAGTTAGGGTATCATATCCAAGGTTTAGAGAAAAATTTTATTTTCATTGAGAAAAACAATCTTTTTCTCCACAGGAGGAATAAATGGGATTTGAAACATTTCTAGTCACTGTTCCTCATTAACTTCAGTTTTCACAACTTGTCTTTGATTGGAATACAACGTTCAATATTCCAGAGTGCAAAACTTCTGCTTCATACACACGAGTCTGATTTGTTCTTATGAAATTTAATATAGGAATACCCTGGAGCATTTCATTTAACATTTCTGTGTGGGTTGCCTCCACTGTTCAATGAAATTAACCTATCTGCATTTAGAAGCCAGTAAGCACCACACACTCTGAAAGGTCTCCTTGAAAACCTCTTGTGAGTTGTCATCATATATTTGTGTCACTAGTAATGAATTTCTTATAAATAAACTATAAACTGAACTTCATGACCTGTAACATTTTCTTGGATAAGAAATAACTATTATACTGAAAAATGGGCCCGGAAAATGAAAAAAAAAAAAAGTGATTTCTAACCCTTTGTTATCTCATCAATTAGTAACAGACTAGTAAATTGTAGTCACAATACTGTCAGGGCATATCACTTCATTAACATTTATTTCTTCCTATTTCAGAGAATGCATAAATTAATCCAAAAACCTATAAGAGTTCAAGACTTTCAATTATCTTCAATATACTTCACCTCTTAGTGCTAAAACCACAATTTTTTGACATTATTTCCTGATGGAAACAACGGTTTATAAGGTACAAGTTTTTTGTGGAAAGTTTTGAAAACAAATTATGAATAAGGTCAAACTAATTTTTGTTGAGAGTTATGGGGTTTTTTCCACATTTAAAAAATGTAGCATCTTTTCTTTAACTCACTTTTTTTCCCCAACTGCTGTTCTGCAGTCTGCTGTTGCAAAATCAATTGTTTCCAAAGCACTATGGTCATCAGCTCAGATTTTCCAAACTCTCCTGCATAGTAACAGATTTACAAAGTTCCTTACAAAATTATAGTTCATTTGGTAAATTACATTTAGTACCACAGACTAATGAATGCTGTTTGCTTTACATTTGGACTGTACTTATTTACTCCTTTATTATAACAACAATAAATCCTCATTCTTTAGAATATCTTCTTTCTTAAGCAATTAAAGGCTACATGAAAGGATCATGCACTATCAAGTGACTGAGGATAACAGTTACAGAAATACTAGTAAAGCAAACTTCTTAGTATTAAAAAGTATTAAAATATTTTTCAGTAATTAACAGTAATTGGAATAGCATTGAACCTAACATCCACTGGGTTTGCATATGGTAGATTTGATTAATGAGTTTGTTGTTTCGTACTTTTTTATTTTTATAAAGAATAATGAGCAGCACTAAATTATTTTGGGATTCACTATTTCTTTACAATTTATTTGTTTAAACAAACAAAGGAACAACACACACACACGAACCCCCAAAAACACATACCTCTCCTCCTTAGATCAGTATCTTGAGTTCTGTTACAGTCTAGTAATTTTGGGGTGTCTCCAGTGAAGCGAGAGCATGGTGAGCATTTTCAGTTTCTTGAATATCACTGCCATCACTTCAATTGAATTTAATAAATTCTGATGCAAAATTTTGCCAAAAATATTTTGTGATTTTGTATACATATACAATTACATTTTTCTTACCTAGGAAGAAAGCAGTGCAGAAACCCAGGTGTTTTCTGTTTTAGGACAAAGAAATAGCCACATGCAGCCACAAAGGTAGAAATGACAAAAAGACACTGCTACATAAGCCCTTAACTCTGGTATGTCCTCATAGATAAATGTGGACAAATTGCTTTCTCTTTTTCTACTAGCTTTTCCACAACTTTATGATAAACACCTTGAGGTTACAGTATGCTACATCATAAAAAAATCAGTTACCATTCATTATCTACTATGAACCAAAAGCAGTATTATAAACAACTTCGAATGTCTTCCAGAGAGTTCATAGACGTTGTACATTAGCTACTCATATTTCATTGTATGGTTTTCTTTTTGTTGTATCAAAATAACACACTTTATTTTTACTGAATAAAACCCATATGAAGTAGAAAACCATTCATAACTGTTACAGCTACTGCATTTGTCCAGAATCAGATTACAGAGGTGGCAAATAGGACTTCTTTTAAATTACTCCTTCATAGATCTTTTACTTTTACACTTCAGAACAATACACAAACCCATCAATATTACCTAGAGCTCTTCCTAAATTAAATCTTATTACCCAGGCATGAAAAAAACATTAAGATGAATGAAGTTTAAAAGTTTAATAAAATGGAACACATCTCAAAGAAGACTGTTAACTCACTGCCATCCTTTAGTTCTTCCTATGGCAAAATTTGAAAAATGTTCTATACTACAGTATTTGTGCCTCCGTAGATTGTAACACCAATGGAATATATTTCTATACTTTTCAATATAATAATTTATGTCACGTCTTTTGCCAAAGTACTCTTGAAGAGTACCCTTTTTTTAATTTTATAACACCAGGTTGCTTTTTCTTTTTCTTTTTTTTTTTTTTAAGAGTATTGGAACAAGACATGCAAACATGCTAAAATATATGATACATTTATATTTTTGGAAAGTTATCCTAGTTACTTTTTACCTAAATAATTTTTGCCTAATCATTTTAATAATGTTTCAGATAAACAGGGAAATACTAGAATGAAGCCAACTATCACAACTTTTGCCACATACATACTCATTAAGGTTTTATTTCTGAATTAAATTTATGAATGAAAAGGAAATTAATGACATAACTGTCTGAAGAAAACATTCAGCTGAGTTACCTCAGAATATAATATTGAATAAAGGATGAGGAAAAAGATGCTAAAATCAGTTTAAAAGTTGCAGCTGTATGAAACAGTGAAAATTTATTTTTCATCCCAATTTAATTGTAAATTTCTAAGGTGACAGAACACATTTTTGACAATATGATTCCTTTTGTTTTATTAAGCAGCAAGAGCTCATTTAAAGTGTAAACATTTTACCTTTATTTTCTTTAAAAATTACGCATATTTATAATTATATTTCCAGTACAATATTTTCTTACAACAACAAAATCACTGGATTTCGCTCTCATACAATGAACTATTTCTGATGAAGATTATTTGAAATATTTTATTACACAGCACAGCATCTCCATGGTGTTACTTCAGTCATATCCCTGCAGTATGGTATGACTGAAGTGTAACTTCCATGATGTCTCTTCTAAAAAAATACATCATTCAAAGAATCTAATGTCTTGCTACCTGCTTCATAACTGAAAATGAATAAAAAAGACTGTCCACAATACAAGACCAGATTAAGATATGTTATAACCCTATAAACCTCTAAATATAATATATCTAGAGTGTTGCCTCTGATTTTTTTTTAATGCAGTTATTTTTGAGATCTGCAATCATGTGGTAATGAAAAGAAGAAATTCTTTCCATATGAAAAATATGTAAAATGCTAAACTGTACTCCTTCCCTTCCAGGAAAAAGAGTGTACCTATAAATTATGGTTTAAAGGAAAGTGATAATATATAGCCCACAGTTTTAGATAAATACGCAGAAAACCAGAAACACAGAATGTATACAGAATTCTACATATTTACATCTTGTTATTTAAAGCATGTAATGCTAAGATTTGTACTCGAAAGTGGGATTATTACTAACACACAAACTTGAAGAAATAGAGACAACATAAATGTTTATTCCTGTGTCCTTTGCTACACAACAGTGTAATTTTTTAGTAGCATGCTATGGGAACAATAAATCTTTTTGCACAGATTTTTTTTATATATGGTTTAGCACTCAAACTCTGATGATGCAAAGAAGCAGCAGCTCTGATAGAAGTCTGGTGGGTTAGACCTCATTCAAAGACCTGATATGATCAAGTCTTCATCTAACAAAGCTGACTGTAATAGCATTGTTGTAATTAATTGTAACCATACAAATCCACACCAATTTTTCAAATACATAAATCTTCCAAATAAAAAGAGGAGGTGCAGTCCCTATCATACAACGATTGATAGTCTCAGACCCAGTTAGCAAAGACCTTCCTATTTTCTTCATCTTGAAGAAGTTGATAGGATAACCATATAATTTTTGGTTTTTTTAGTAACTGCACTCTGAGACCATCCTGGTGGATTCAGATATATTAATATGATACAAGTTTTGAAGCCATTTCTTTTAAGACAAAGTATGAAAGTTGGGGTACTTTGGCAGTATCTTCTATTGTACGCTAGGATAATTAGTAACTAGTACAACCAAGACAGGACAGTTATGAAACTTACAAAATCTCAATGAGATGAAAAATAATCCACTAATTAGGCACTGCTGTTACAGACAAGCTTAAAAATATTCCACTGTTATATACAACAACATCAGAACAAATCTGAAATAATGCCCTGAAATGTCATCATGCTGTATAAAATAACAAAAAGAACTGCATAAATTGAACTGTAACACCAAACTTACGTTGCAAGTATTGCTAAAAAAATTATACAATTGCCTCTGTTCTACCAGTAACACTTGAGACAGTCTGCTTTTGGACTTAACAAACATTTTATCTTCTTTAATAAAAAAAAAATCTAAATGTGGAAATCGAAAGTCCATCATCACCACTATGAACTAATTTACACTTCAATCCATTTTCGACCCCTCACTGCCAAAACTTTAAAGTACATCCTTAAAAGCAAAAAACTAATCCTCAAGTTTGAATGCAATGTCCATCAAGAATCTAAACTCTTATTTTCTGAACAGTTCAAAGTAGGAAAAAGAGAGTCCAGTTGAATGAACTAAGCATAGCGAACGGAAATAAAACTTGATTCCAAACACTGACTGCTCCATTTCACAAATTATTCCTTATGTTTCCGTTTAAAGTTTTTTTTTCAAATCTGTAGGATTAAACTGTTTCTTTGAGGGGCTCGGCAGTGTTGGAATTAAGCATCAACAACCTTCCTGACAAAAAATTGCCAGTTTATGTTGGAATAAGCCCAGGAACTGAGGGGGATGTTGCTTATATGTCTCTCAGTGTGGAAAGCTATACAATGAAAAAAAGACAAAAATAAGATACACATGGTCTTCACAGTAGCTTAACTGTTAGACTGTTCAGGCTGCATAGGAACTGAACACCTTAATCACATCTGCAGTGATTTATTACATGTGGAAGAGAAGCACTGAAATAGTCTTAAGAAGATCTATCCCAAACTAGGTAACAGCTTAGATTTCCCATTTCCCAAGTTATTTAATTCTAGGACCTTACATTCTTTATGTTTCTTTTCATAGCAGATTTCCCTCAAAACTTCAGATTTATGGAGTTGATATTTTCTAAATCATAAAGATTGTTCTTGTAAGTAAAACCAAGAAAATGTCTTTATTAGATTTAAGAAGTCCCCGTAAGGCCAATGGAAAAAAAGTTTACTCTCAACACAACCATCAGTTTCTAAAACAAACAGAATCATCAATAGCTTTCTTCACCTAATCACTGCAGCCAGATTGATTTTTCAGAAGGCAGACTATTATGTATGTGTGAGTACCATGACCTTTCAGATTTTATCAACAATATTCTTCATGTAAATTGATAAAATTGATCTTATACCACTGGACCCAGAGATGCAGAACTGCCAAAAGCATTCACTTCCACTTAGTTAGCTGGAAATAAAACTTCTTGTGAAAAAAGCAGCTTCTTCAGTCATGGTATATGGCTTCTGTAGGTCATGTGATGAGATGTAAATGTCTGAGACAATTCAGAACTGCAGATACCTTTACATCTAGTAATCATAAAACCACAAGACTGTGAATGTAGAGTAACCGATTTTAAACTTAATCAGTTCTAGGCCATTAGACTTGGTAAAAGGTATTTCCACTCAACTAATGCCTGTTACAGTCATTTCTATTTGAAGGTCAGGAATCACCAGTGTTGACCTTCAAAGGGACATAAAATTTGAAGAATTCATGAGAACAACCAACAATCCCAAAACAATATTAAACCCCAGATATTTAATTAATCTGAAGACAAAAGGAACTTAATATTTTGGTGAATTAGACTAGACTGGGTGGAACCTCTCCTTGTTCTACTGCTTTGTAGCCTCTTAGCCATGCTCTAATGCTCATGCAGTCATTTAATACTAAGTAAGAATTATCAGGGCTCTAAGGGTATCCTCCCCTTAAGATTTGGCTTCCTGGATTCAGGGCCAATTTAGAGACGGTGTAGCTGAGGCCTTGCCCTGCTTCCCTTTTAGAAAGAACCTTAAGTAAAGCTCTTCCAGGCAGCTCTGCTGGAAACCAAACGCAAGGGCTGCTCCTCCTTGCCTCAGGACCTTGTCTGAGCTCCAGCCTCAGCTGCATCAGAGTCAGTATGGACTTGCTTGATGACCTGGACTTTCAGCTAACGCTGGATGCCACCCCCAGACCTAGTGTGCTTTCCTTCCTTCGTTGCTGTGGGACTGGGTAAGGTTTCTGCCTCTCCTGGCCTTGGTCCCATGCTCAGCTTCTGGCTCTCCTTCCCTTAGGGAACAGGCGCCCCTCTGACATATTGGGGTAGTGATCAACATACTCATTTTGACACTGATATCAAGATTATGGCAGTACAGTGTAAGAGGAATTCTGGATTCCAAATAATTATAGCCACAACATATCCATACAACACTGGAAAAAAGGCAGTCTCCATGAGCTAATCACCTGCTGAGTTACAAAGACCTCTTGCAAATACTACAATGACAGAAAAATATTTTCCAGACAGCTACCGGAAAGGTTTCTACAACCTTGCTCAGGCAGGGTATACAATAGTGTATTACATACAGTACACAATTCACTACTAAAGAGATGAAATCTCCTTCCAATGTGGTTGCCACTCATTTGTATTACATATCTAGTAATATGAATATAAATCTCCTTGGTAAGATTCAGGGCTTGAAGTAAGCAACCAAACAATGTCAACTACCTGAAAGAAGCACAGAAAAAAAGATGCAAAAAGGAAAGTGAAACCAAAATGGAATGAATCAGTGACAAAATTTGTGTAACACAATCTGAGATACACAAAACAGGAATCACCCTAAATATCCCAGTTAGAAACTGGATAAATCAGTACTTATTTTGGTACCTCAGGGTTCCTGCAAAATGACTTAATTGATATTCCTGACTGTAAACAAAAGGAAAAATAATGATGAACATTATTTATTTTCCTTTGCAATTATGTTATATGACAACACAGATTAAGAATGTCTTGAAATTGTTTTTTTAACATCTCCACTTGTCAACTAGAATTAAACAAAGGGACTAGAAATATTAAATATTCTTCACTTTCAAAAAAAAAAAAAAAGTAATTTCTTCCACAATGTTTCTGCATTAGGAAGAGCAGATGTAGGGTACAACACTGTCTTTTAAGAAACCGTCTTTGTCATCATCAAGTATTAAATAATAAAAAAAAAAAAGGATCTTAACTTCAGACACAGAAATAACTGGTTATCTTACTTCAACTATTATTTTCTTTCTCACAAATTTTCTGAAACAGAAAAAGACAGAGACGTCAATATCCCTAAATTGAGAAAAACAAAACTATCTGGCTGCAATGTACACAAACACCACAAGAGTTGTTTTTAAGCAATCTCTTGACAAAATGACTTTAATAACAGAAAAAACAGCTTTTATTTTGTTATCTCCTTTGGCACAAAACTTAATTTCTTACGCAATTCTTAAGCCTTGGGGTGTTGTGGGGTTATTTTGGGGTTTTTTTATTTTTTTAAAAAAGGATTCAATGAAGAAATATATCCTCTGAAGAGCAAGGAAATAAAAATGGTAGTATAATGAGATGACATTCTTTTGTAACCAACAGTTTAACCAGAATTACATGGACTAAGTGACTCCAGGAGTAACTCAAATGAGCACAAAAGGCAAGTTCAGACCAAAATCAGCCTAATTCCAGTTAAATTAGCTTTTCTATATACTGGTATAAATAAATTATAAATAAATAAATAAATAGAACCCGAATAAGTAACAGAACCCAAATAAGTAACATTATGAGGCTTTGCAAAGAGACGTATCTTCTACACAAACTTGGCTAAAAAGGTTAGAAAGCGTGAGGACAGTTCAGGGAGAACTGAACCCATGGCCTCCTAAATGAACATAATCAAAGAGAACTGTCCTGAAAGAGATGAGGTACACAGAGAACAGCAGGACAAAGCACAAGATATTCTAAGCACCTACTGCTGGCTGTTTAAAGAACGGAAATTTCCAAAGTTGATAAAAAAAAAAAAAAGTCACAAAATACTGTTCAAATCCATGAGTACACATTTTTAAGAGGAATACTGCAGAAGAACAATCCCTTTCTCTCTTTTTCCAAGACTGTTAAAAGATGCCCAAAACTTAAGGCTGAATTAGCCTCTCTTTGCTTTTTAAATTTATTTTATTTTTCTTAAAAAGGAAATTGTCAAAAAGTTAATTTGAAAGTATGGTACTTCAAAGATGTTACAAGTCAGATGTTAATCAGAAGAACTAATTTCAAATATCGAGCAACTGTAAGGATTACCTTGCCAATTGAGACAAGCTTACAAATATTCCGCATAGGGCCAAAGTTTTGACTTAATTGAAAAGATTAATCACTGAAACTGCCAGGTTTGACAGGCTGAATTTAAAGTACTGAAACCTGAACTGAGCATCCACACATTTTAATGTATACATTCCCCTTTCCCAACCAACAACTTAATCACGAGACAAAAAAAAAAAAGGGAAAATTCCTGACCTATCAACAGCTTTAATATAAAGAACACATTTCAGCAGTTAATAAAATAGTGTGTGTGGAGGGGAACAGAATCAAAGAAGATCTGAATTTTATTATTATCACAGATTTTGGGGAATAGTCTGAAAACACATTCAAGTCTAAGTATAGGGCAGAAAACAGTTAAATCAATTTCTCACAGGTATATTCTGGGATGGAGTCTACTGTATTTATTTTATAAAGGGAACTATATAAAATATTGTATCACATGATATATTATAACTTGCTGTTTACAAAGGGGAGAAATAAAAAAGATGTTAAAATCTTGTAAAGTTACAATAAAGCAGGCCAAATAAGATATGAGGAACAACTTGCAGAAGTTATATAAACTATTATTAATCCTTTTTCTAACAAATCAACAGCAAGAAACCTGGGAGTCTGTTGACCATTACACAGTCAATATGAAAAAAGAAAGAAATAAGAGAGCTACTTGAATTTCTTCTATGTTCACATAGGAGAAGCATGAAAATAATCCTTTGCCCATATTTTATACATGGGCTATATCACAAGATCTGTCTTAAATTGAACATTGTCTTGAAACAGACAAAATAGATACTTAACAAACCTTGGGACCAGATGCCAGTCATTAAAGAATTCAGAAGGCCTGGAAAACAGCTAGCATGATAACAATTTTTAAAATGCTTCAAGAGGAGATAAAAAAAAAAGACCCAATACCTGTGACAGGAAAACTGACATTCTTAATTACAAATAACATGACACATGGACAAATATGATATACCAAAGAAGAATCAAAATAATTTTTGCGTGAGAAAACTTAGGTCTTACGAATCTATTTCAGTTTTCTGAGTGGGGCAATAAATTGACTCTGCTGGGACAGGGGCCTTCAAAAGGCATTTATCAAAGGCTTTCCATGATGATTCTTACAGAAACTTAGCTGACTTGGAAAATGAAAAAGCCCTAACATGTTGGAATACCTAGTAATTAAATTAGGAAAAAATAAGGGAGAATGGACAAGAAGACAGGAATAAATGACCAGTTTCCATACTGTAGGAAGATCATATCAGTAGACACCCAAAGGGCACCATGCTTGGCTTTTGCCACAGAAAAAAGAAAGAAAAAAGAAGAATTATCTAGGAAGCTAGGTAAATAAAAACAGAAACAAAGGAGATTAAAAGTAGTAAAGGCCTTCAATACTTAGTGATGAAAAGAAAAAAGAATATACAGTAATCAAAACCAAAACACAGTCCTGATTCTACTGGTAGACATGCAGCTGTTTTACTGTTATCGCTCAAAATGATATCTTGCAATTACAAAAGGTACTGTTACTTAAAAATACCAGCTTTAAAAAAAAAAAATAGTGTACAATAGCAGTAAAAAAAGTAAACAGCAGATTAAGAATTATTATGAAAACATACTAAACATAACAGAAAATATAATTTTTCCAGTAATACATTAACATCTTCAATAGTGTATTTCTGTTTACTACTGTGTCCACTCCTCCCCATATCCCAATTACATAGTTTGAATTGGAAATTCAGAGAAATAATAATAAGTGATCGATGGTAAGGAATTGCTGTTATGTGATACTTGAGTCAAAGGGGGAAAAAACAAACTGAACTGACATATGGGATCCTGGGCTGAATGGAGTGAAGGAAGAGGGAACTGAATTAATTTCTATTTCAATATGAAATTGCAGATGCAGATTTAAAGCAAGCAACGGAAATGCTTCACCCAATGTACAGCTAAATTTATAATTTTTCGTGACAGGCCATAGTGATTCTTAAATGTTTACATGTGTTCAAAAAATAATTGAAAAAGTTCACAGAAGAAATATTCAGTAAGAAGTATTAGGGTTGAAAAACATCACTTTCATTCTGGAACTTTCTAAGCCATAAATTGTGAAGAAGCCATGACAGTGCTCTGGAGAAGTATTCTTGTGCTGCTTTTAGTAAGTCTTCCACACATACCCATTTTTGGTCAATGTCAGAATTGGAATACAGGTCTAGGTGAACTTTCGTTTTGATGGCATGCAAGTACTCTCATGCTACTACGAAAATAAAAAAGGTAACTGGCATTTAAAAACAAGCTTCCCCAACGTCTGGAAAGAGAGAGAGAGAGAGAGGGTGCAATAAAGATGAAGTTAAAATTTTCTTGTTTTTTCTTTTAATTTTTAATTTGAGGATTCTAACCCTGGAAAAGCTATGTATAGAAAAGGAAGAAGGGAGAAAACAAAACAATACTGGCTTCATAAATTTCATAAGAAAGACAAAAATTTTCCTGAACTGTAAAAACTTTCTCATTGTTATAAATATGTAATTTACTGCTTAATGAAAAGCTGGAGTGAAGAAATTGTATTTTGTAAACATACATAAATACAAACAGGATAGTTAAATAGGTGTTAATCTGCCATGCGTACTTCAAGATATTGTCTGCCACAAATAACCTCCAGTGATATTTAAACAGAAGACAACACTAAAAAACTCAGTGTACAAAGAAGGAAATATTCAAACTATTATAGGTAATACTTTATATAGTTCCATGAAAAATTACAGGTTTCATCACTTTGGACTCATCACTGAGTCTGAGGTTGAATGACTGAAAAGAGCCCCTCCAATTAGAACTTGTGTTATTTTATGGTTAGAATATAAACCTTAGTAAATTATCATATTAAGGTTTTCATGCTATTAAACCTATTTTATGAAAGCCATAGGACAATACCTGTACCCCTAAGTGAAATCAAAATCTTGTCCTAATTAAGAAAAAATGTAATATAGAATACCTGATTATCGCACGCATCAGCAAAACCTATATTTTTTTCTGTTTTTCATCACTATAAAGTGTGCAATTCAAAATTTTTATACAGTTTTTTGAAAATCTTATCACTGCTATTTACAGGCCTATTCAAGAATTTAGAAAATACAATAAAATATTAAACATGAAAAATTTGAAGCATACTAATACTCTTAAAGTTATGCCACTAGTCACATGCAAATGACAGATTCATGTTTAAATCTAGTCATTGACTTTGAATTTCTTCTTGTCAGAAAGAATGAAATATCTTTGAAAATGAAACAATTTGGTGAGGAAAGTACAGAGTGTTGAGTGTTAATCTCTGACAGTTTGTAATCGGGTAATTTTTTTTCCATGTTATTATTAACCATCAGTGTAATTTGTTAGAGGACATGAACACATCTGTAAAACTCTCTTTTTATTTGCTCTTAGCTCTACATTCTAGAGGATTTTCCAAGGAATTAAAATGAGCACGTCACCAGAAAAGTAATTGGGGAAAAAAATAGCATAAACCCAAATGTATCTCAAGTGGTAATTTTGGAAAAAAACCCACATACTGCGTTTTAAAAATCTGCTAAGGGAGCAACTTGTGCAGCCAGTACTGCTTTACCATCATAATAACAAGCCCCAGAGGTTTGCACTGAAACAAAGATAATTCTCCATTGGATGAATAGTGCTGAGTGAAGTACCAAAGTGCTTAAAAATAATACCATAATTATGTCTTTTCTCAAGTTTTGTTGTGGTGAAGAGTAAATAATGCACTAAAAAACTCAGTCCAAGGGATCTATGACTCACAATCAGGAATTAAACACATGGCAAAGAATATAAGCTCTTACCATTCAAACTACTCTCGCATCATCCTGGCAAATTATAAAATCCTCTGTATTGTTCTGCCTCCTCAGAAGACCACTGGCAGAGCACGTGCATTCAGATAGCAGGTAGACAGATCGCTATCTACTGTAATCACTGTTGACAAGGAAGCAATTTGCATCTCCTTTTGTATTTGGCTATATTTGCACCAGTAAGTCAGCACAGCAGAAGTCAGTAAGCAGGCGACAGCAGCAGGTGATGAGGCTGATGCACAAACACGAGAGCCTGGGTTCTACCTGCTCCTACAGCCCTTAATCCACCTGCACTATGAGGCCACTCCCTCAGGGCCCGGAGCAAAGACTGTGAATATCTGAAGCTGAGCTTCCCACGTAGTTCCCTTCAGAAGGAATTACGTGTACACAAAAACACTCTGAGCTAAAGCAATACCAATTCAAGGGGGGATGATGAGGGGATCTGCCTTAATTAATTTTTTGAACCACAATGTTAGTGTTAATGCAGCTGTAGCGTTTGTCACCTTATTCCATTTGTTTTTCTCAACCAATTCTCAAATTTTATTTCACAACTGTACTTGCAAATACTGTTCTAGTTAATAATTTGTGATAAGTTTCTGTGGAGCTTAGAGTAATAAGGCAACATCTTGTTAAAAATGTTCCACTGTAGTGGCTTAACCACAGCTAGCTGCTGGCTGCCCACCAAGCTGCTCTCAGTCCCCCACCTCAGCAGGACAGGGTGAGAAAATAAGATGAGAAACCACATGGGTCAAGATAAAGGCAGCTGAATGAAAAAAACAAAGGCTGCATGTGGAAGGAAAGCAAAAAAAAAAGCCAAACAAACCCAATCTATAAACAGTGATGCATCCTCTACTTCCCAACAGCAGGCAATGTCCAGCCACTTTCTGGGAAGCAGGGCCTCAGTACGCATAGAATTTGCTTCAGAAAATGAACACCTTAACAGAAATGCCCTCATCCCCAGTTCTCTTTGTTTTTACTGCTGAGCACAACATCATATGGTATGGAATATCCCTTCAATCAGTTTTGGTCTGTTCTCCTGGTTGTTTCCCATCCAAACCTCTTTCCCACCCCAGCCTACCAGCCTTTGCATGGGAGGCTGGAGATTCAGTCTTGATGTTGTGCAAGCACTGGTCAGCAACAACCAAAACATTGGTGCATTAGCAACCTCATCCTAGCCACAAGTGCAAAGCACAGCACCGCACAGGCTGTTATGAGGAGAGTTAACTTCATTCCAGCCAGATCTAGCACATCTACATTCAATTAAATAGTAAACAGTTGGAACAAATAAAAATTAATAAACTTTATTAATGTTCCAAATATTTCTGGGAAGAATAAATGAGGTATGAACAATCTTTTGAGCTGCCTGTATTGAATATTTTATATTATTTTTCCTAACAAAAGAGAAAAGCATTTAATACTTCAGTTGCCAAAACTGTAACTGAGATTTTGCTTTCATAAAAAAATGTAATATATGTGTTTCATATACCACATAAAATGTGTGTTACTAAGATGTATTCTCATTCAACAGATGCTCATCCAAAGGGCTTGCATATAAGTAGCGGTCATCTGTTAAAACACAGAGAAACTAGAAGCAAAGAGGTCTGATATATACAGCAATTTTTTAAAAACAGTCTGTTCCTAACTAGAGATGAAAAATAGCTAGTAGTATTTTTCCCTGAATCATGAAAAAACAGAACCTTATGATGCTGCAAGTTTAAAAACTGTGGTATTTGCAGTTCCCTTTCTTGGGAATCAAGTATGTAGCCATTATTTCCACAAATTTACTGTGCTTTTCCTCTTCAGTTAATACACAAAAGACTTCAATCACTTTGAAATATTTTTCATACAATTGCAGACCAAGACAGATCACTGTATACATACTTTGGAAGTTTGTTTGAAACAGTTGCTTAATCTATTGAGAAAGGAAGAAAAAGATACTGTCTTGATAATAAAACTGGAAGTGAGTACAAGCACGTTATAACATCTTCCTTAGAGATATACAGAAACAGAGAACTTCTGTGTTTAAATTTTTGTCAATTTGCTTAAAAAAGCAACAACTGAACCCTAATTTCTTATTAAAATGAAAAA
Source organism: Chionis minor (assembly GCA_013398295.1). Lineage (NCBI taxonomy): Eukaryota > Metazoa > Chordata > Aves > Charadriiformes > Chionidae > Chionis > Chionis minor. The sequence continues at coordinate 17,201 of VZSF01002499.1, forward strand.
ATGGATTTAGGGAGCTGCAGCTTAGTCTCAGAGCCTCTACTGGTGTTTTTTAGTTGAAGCTGGGAAGCATGTCATTTACATTTTAACTATTCCCATATCAAATTTTTGTATCCATAAAAATTAGACTTTACACAGGCTTTACTGTGAAATTACAGAATTTATAACTACAGCAGGGTAACTAGTTTCTGCCATGTAAGAAAACCATCACCAAATATCTCATTTTGTAACTAGGAGGAAAAAACACTACTTTCACATCTTTTGTCTAAGGAAAAGGAGAGAGAGGATATTGTCCCTCTATTTTAAAAATTTTAAGAAAACCAACCTCATTGAAGTTGCTATTGTAAAAAATATTTCTTTTGCCTCTGAAATGTGAGGAACAAACCCATGTCTGACATTGCTGTGGGATGACTTTGGCTGGATTCCAGATCCCCACCCAGTTGCTCTCTCACCCTCTCTCCTCTACAGCATAGGGGGAGAAAATAAGATGGCTCATGGTTTGAGATAAATTACCCTCAGAAGAAAAATACACTTGACTTGGGGAAAATTAAATTTATTGCCAATTAAAAATAAAATAGGACGGTGAGAGAAAAGATGAAAATAAGAACATCTTCCTTCCCTCTCACCCTTCTTCCCAGGCTCAACTTTACTCCTCTACTCCCGACTCCTCTACCTCTTCCCTCTATGCACAGATGGGTAATGGCCAATTATGGGTCAAATGCAGTTCCTCTCTGCTTCTCCTTCCTCCTCACACTGTTCCCCTGCTCCAGTGCGGTCCCACCCACAGGATATAGTCCTCCATGAACTGCTCCAGTGTGTATCATTCCCACAGTTCTTCAAGAATTGATCCAGCACGGCTTCTTTCCATGGGGCACGTCTTTCAGGAACAGACTGCTCCAGCATGGGTCCCTCATAGGCTGCAACTCCTGCCAGGAACAGGCTTCTGCATGTGCTCTCCACAGTCTGCACCTTCCTTCAGGGCATGCCCGCTTTTTCTTGTGTGGGGTCATCCATGGGCTGCGATATGGATATTTGTTCCACCATGGTCCTCTATGGGCTGCAGAGGGACAACCGGCTTCAACATGGTCTTCTCCATGGGTTGCAGGGGAATCTCTGCTCCAGTGCCTGGAGCACCTCCACTCTTCTTCTCTGTCCTTAGGATCTGCAGAGCTGTTTCACTCACCTTTTTTCCTCAGTCCTCCCTATCACACACTTCTGCTCAGTATTTTTGCTGTATTTTAAATGTGTTTTCACCAGCACCACTGATGGGCTCAGCTTTGGCCAGTGCTGAGTTCCTTTTGGAGCCAGTTGGAACTCATTGCGTCTGGCATAGGGCAGCTCCTGGTCTCTTCTCATAGAGGCCACCCCTGTAGCCCCTCTGCTACCAAAATCTCTCCTTGTAAACCCAATACAAAAAAATTTTCAAATTATTTGCATAAAAAATTGAGTGCTTCCTACTTTTGAAAAATCAAATCTAAGATGTTCATGATTTAAAAACCATCTTGTTAGGTGACGTTAAGCTAAAATGGTTTCATTTTTAAAATATGTGTTTTCCATCATTCCACCTTTAAAATCTATGGATTTTTTCCTAATGTTATAACCTTAGCATATTAAAGATGGAAATTAAACTTTAAAAAAATAAATTAGTTTATGCATCCACAGCTCCACAGTTCAGCATTCTTTACTTAGATCCTGTACAAGTCCACTACAAAACATATTAAATTAGTCAAATATTTAATAACCGGATATTTACCATAATGATTAGAGATAATACTAAAGAACAGTAATTATTCCCTAAATTAATTTGAAGTTTGGTTCAAGGTCACATTCACAGAAGAAATAGAAAATATCTTTCCATAAACAACTTGTTTTGGGTATTGAGCTATACCATCAATAATGGGGTGGTTTTTTTTTCTTTTGATCCGTTCCTAGATGAACCAGTTAGATCCATTTAATATTTGTTACCATGCTATTTGTCAAATAATACAGCTATTAATTTGAATGGTATTCTCCATTCCAAGAAGTGGAATCAATAAAACCGCATAGTAACAATATCTGATCACAATTGTTTTATCAATTCTGTTCATCTTGTACAACAGAAGTAAACCTTTCAAAAACTGCGTATGGAAACATTTTAAACCAACATACTGCCAGATAAGAATAATACTAAGGACTCACACTTTATGCAAAACACAACTAATATTAGCTTTTGTGTTCAGAACGTCAATCTGCATGATTTACTACTACAAGTGGCAAGAGATTGTACGAATTCTATATTCTGTGGAGTTAATACATATTAAAGAGCAAAATAATTGTCAACAAGAAATCATTTAGACAAGGACTTAAGAACTTCACTTCTGTATTTTGATACAATGTTTGATCTTACTAAAACTGTTATTAAAGGAAAAAAAGGTTGCCATTGTATGTGTATACCTTTTAAAAGTATGAATCAGCCATACATCAGTTAGTAAGGTTGTATATTGTTCTAAACAACTACAATGGATCTCCCAAGTTATCTCACAAATACAGGTTTTGGAAAGTCTAGGTTTTTAGGCAACTGTGTTTTGCTCTGGAATCCATTCCATAACACATTACCCATATCCTTTGTGTCTACTTTCTAAGCAAAGCTCTAATCATTCAAACTAAGATGCACACAGATCTTCAGATAGTTGTGGTTTCAATCTTGCATATGATCCCCTTTGCTAACCTAAACATCTAACCATTACTGATATTTTACAGAAAACATCCTTTTGTACTCTGCATATGACATTATTTTATTTGAACTCAAGCTATCATCCCACAAAAAAAGGCTCCTGAATAAGAAGTCAAAGCCATTCTTTTCAGGTTATTGATTGTATTAGAGTAAATTAGACAGTCTCAGAAATTAGAATGGTTCAACGGTGACATTAGAATGTCTCTACATAGGAATAGACAGGTTCCATCTCAGATATAAATTAAGTTACATTGGAATCCTTGAAAAAGCTACTCTCTCTCCTTCCTTAAATCCTATTTCTCATTTAATGGTAGCACCAAGGTTAAAAAATATGCTAACTAACTCTACATACCACTGTCTTCTCCACATATGGCTGGCCAGGTCTCCAATGCCATGACTGATTTGGAGATTAACTCATTGCTAGAGTAATTTTTCTCATAAGGTTGTTTCTGTCTTAATAACTTTTTGCTGCTGTGAATAGAGTTAATTGTGGCATTAAGGGTTCACCACAGTCCTTCTTTCTCTAATATTGTTGACCTTTTGTTTTACTCATTTCGTCAATAGGTGTTTGGTGTCACAGAAGACTGTTTATGGTGGTACTGATTGCTCTGCCTGCAGACAGAGTCCAGGAGCCCTGGACACAGAGGGCAGGTATGTTTAGGGTACTATGGCAAGCATTGGCAAGGAGTCCTACTTGGAAACACTGCTGAAGACTACTAGCCTGCTCAGCCTCAGTGGTGATGCACCACAGCACATAGTTCTAAAAACGAATTATGTTTAGTTATGTTAGTTCTTAAAAACGAAATGGAGAAACTACTCCTGGCACAGCAGATGCCTCAATTTGGAACTCTGGGGGGAAGACATTCCCATCAAGGTCACACTATCTCCCTCTGAGGCTGGGGCAAGCAGAGGCAATGCCTGTAGATAGCAAGCGCCAATCAAGAAGTTCTGTCACCAGGCTGAAGGAAGGGGACAACAGGAACCTTGTGAAATTCAACAGTGACAAAGTCCTACACCTGGGAAGGAAGAGTCCCTTGAACAACAAAGGGGTGATGTTTTTTCCAAATTAGCTATTGCTTGAAGACTGATGGTCTGATGGTAGTGTGTGATTAATTTTGTGTGACTTTTTTTTTTTCTTATTTTTTTTCACCTTCACTTATTAATCTGCCTTTATCTCAACTCACAAGTTTTTTCTCAATTTTGCCCTTCCAATTCGCTCCCCCATCCTGTTACTGCAAAGTGAATGAGAACTGGGTGGGAGCTTACCTGCCAGCTGGGATCAACCAACCACAAACATGCTGCTGTCCTATTTTGAGGTAAAACAGAACCAATTTTCTGTTCAATAATTTTACTTTTTAGCTAAGCCTCTTCTACTACTGAAATTAACAGCATATTTTGCAGAAACTGTTTGCTCTCACAGTCACAAGACCTATGTTTATAGTTGATGCCAAGGAATGGTATGCAGCAAGACTCCTGTTTATACTTCTTGCTATAACTATGAAGGGCAGCTAACTTTGTCATTTGCCCTGTTAGGGAGCTGGAAGCGGAAGTGTAGAGGGGTGACACCTGTGGGGAGAAGCGGACAGGACAGGTGACCCAAAACTGACCAACAGGGTATTCCATCCCATTTGCATCATACTCAGTATAAAAACTGAGGGATCAAAGCATCATCCCTCTTTCTTCAATGGCTGGTGTCTGAGGAGAACTCTCTCTGTTCATCTGCCTTTAATCCAGATCCTTGCATTAGTGAATCCAGATCCAGAATCCACTTCCTGTCCATCACTGAGTTCAGTCTGGGACTTCCACAGTGCCTGTCAATTATGTGATCATCATCCTGGGAGCTTGATACATTTTTGTATGTATTCCTTTATTTTCATTTTATTTTATTATTAATATTTTCATTAAAGTAGTTTAGTTCCTTCTAAATTCATGAGTCTCTTTCTCTCTCTCCCTCCTCTCCTTGAAGAGAGAGGTGGGGGTGACTATCTGTCGTTCACCTCAGTCTGACCTAAATCATGACAGCTGCTCAGAGAGGCTGTGCTGTCTTGGAGGTTTTTGAGACCCTACTGGACAAAGCCTCGAGCAGCGTGGTCTGACCTCAGAGCTCACTTTGCTTTGAGCAGGAGGTTGGACCGAAGATCTCCTGAGATCCATTTTGGCCTGACTTGTTCTGTGATACCATGTTTTGCAGTTCTTGTGAACCCAAGACAGAAAAAGCTGCAAACAAATCAGTTCCCACCCTAGTCTCTGGATGATAACAGTTACCAATACACCAGATGACGGATCACATAGTTTCGGCTGACACTAAAATACAATTTTTATTTTTCTCCTTTGAACTTATAATCAATAGTTTTGAAGACAATCTTAACCTAAAATCATCAGCTATGAAAAGCTAAACACTGCAGGGACATTCGCTTTTATGATAAGGAAACAGAGATGATTGAGCTCCATCTCTGCCTTTTGACTGCAATAAAATTTGTGAAGTTGTGTCATTTAGAAGTGTGATACTAACGGACATAGCTGATACTAACAGAGTTGATCACCGATGTCTAATATTCTCTACAAGCATCATTTAAAAAAAACAAACCAAACATGAAACCCATCACAACCATAAAACTAAAAGAAATTTTAAGTAGAGTAACATGCCTTAGCAGATGAGCGTCTTTCTGGCCACATCTCTAACCTCAAATTACTTGCATTATAAAAAAATAGTGAAAATGCTGATATGATGTGATGTGATGTGATGTGATAAAATAAATACTAGTAAAGGAAAATCCAAAACTGGTGTTTGTTATGTAAGATATTTAATAATGGTAAGCTATAGGCGTGAATTGCAATTTGCTGTTCCTGAGCCATCACAGAAACACAGAAAAATCGTACCATTACATTTAAAAGCAGACATCAAGTACAAACCTCTCCCTCTTTCCTAAAAGAAATTACCTATTGTAACTATACCCCAAATAATAATGCTACTGTTTCTCACTGTTGAACTTGCAACATCAAGTATGCACATTTACTGATTGGTTGAGGTCTGGGGTTTTTAATGCCTTCTCTTACACAGCTTTCAGAGTCTCAAAGAAAGTGGGAGCCTTCTGGATTACCAGTTAGTTATTAGCATAGCAAACAGCAAAATAAAGGAAATACCCACTGCTAAGAATCTCTGAATAATTTACCACATTGTTTTTAGTGGTACAATAAGGTTTAAAAGTGAACAGATGTTTAGGAATAAAAAAATAAGAAAAAAAGCTCTTCCTTCAGTTTTCTTTTCCCTAAGAAGGGAGTAAATGATTTGTCTCACAGCTTTTTTTGCTTTGACCTTCATCAGGACTCTGTAGCTACCAAAGCTTACTTAATCTTTTCTGTTCCTCCCAGTCTTCATTTTTACTCCCTAATCTTGTCAGACTTGTCATTTCCCCCTTCTCCTTTTAAAAATTTGAAAAGATATTTCTTTCCGTTTCTGTACCCTACAGAAATTCAAAGTCGCTGCTCTCTATTTGTCCGAGTCTGACGTACAGACAAGGCTGTTCAGTCTTGCATAACTCTTGTTTTAGGGACACGTTTTGACATTATGAAATAGTAATTCTTTTGGGGAATGCTCCCCAAGTAATCAAAGTAAGTAATGCACATACCTTATTTTTAACCAGAAGCTTACTTTGTGCATTTTAATGATCACAACTTGATTTAGTTAGTGTTGCTTTATTTTTCATCTCCAGATGTCCCTGAATTTCTTTTACCTGAAAATCCAATTTTCTGTTCTCTTCTTCCAAACTTTGCTTTTCTGCTTCAAGTCTTTCTCTCTTTCCCCATTCAGAGGTATTCTCAAATTGCAATCTTTCCGGCTGAGAAGGGTTGAGGTGGGAGGAAGAATAACCACAAGAGAGAAAAAGAAAGAGGAATAATATGATTAAAAACACCCTGTTCTTTACCAGGTGAGGGTAAGGTTGACATCTTAGAAGTCAGTCCAAGACATAACCTTTCCATGTTTCATAAGGTTAAGTACTTGAATTTGAAAAGAAAAAGAACAAACAAGAGAATTAATTTTTTCATTAATAGTACCTTTCCAAAAGTAAAGCATAGGTAACGTTTTACTATAGTAACTAGTAACCAAATCGTATTACTTTCCCTGCTATTTATGGAAAAACAGTATTAAAAAAATATTTTTTTTAAATAACATTGAGATTGATTTTGGCCTGACAGTGTCAAAGTTCTCTTTTTATTCCCCAAAAGATGAAAAATAAGCACATTTTTCATTCTAGTCTGTTTACACCTTAGAAGGACTGTAATGAATATTCATTAAACTGCAGAAATTCTAAAGTATGTCTTCAGTACTAGAAACTGCTATCCCAATAACCAGAGGAGTAATTTTAAGTTTTCACAGTATCTGTTTCTTGAGGTCATAATTGATAGTTTAAGGGAAATATTATCTTTTTTTGGCCAATACTGTAGCACTAATTTATGATACCTGAGCTTTTTTAATTCATTTATCTAATCTGCATATAGGAGGAAGTAAATACATCAACAAAAAGTCATGTTACTAAGTCATATAATGTAATTACTTAACTGATTTTATTTACTCTTCCTAGACAACTAGACGGAGGTTTTGTAAAATGAAATGTTCCTCAGATTTCAAAAGAAAAAATAGTAAAATTAATTGATTTTTATAGCACAAAACAGGTACTTATCAGGCACTAACAGATATTTATCAGAAGATTATTATTGATGAGTACTTACTATTAACAAGTTGTTATCATCTGGTATTTATGAGAAGATTAACAGAGATTAAGGTAGATTGGAAACTGTGAAAATGAAAGATTCCAGTTCTTTCAACTGAGACAGAGAAAATGGAGAGAAATGGTAATACACAAAAGTCAAACTTTTAAGAACTTAACAATTTTCAGTTCTGATTATTTGATAAAAATAGAGACTGACAAAAATGCAAGGCACTTCTGCATTGAAGAAACAGGGTATCTATGCCAACAAGGCTTTAGAAAGAGCCAGAGAGGTGTACTTTTTCAGATATTCATTACTTTTATTTTAAAATAAATTTCCGCCATGTAATGAAAAGCTTCTGAAAACGAAGCAAAGAGAGTGAGGTGTTACAGAGAAACATGATTCAGGCCCTGTGAATTATAACAATGTGATTATCTAGCTAAATCAAATAGTAAAATTGTCTGTTCCCACTTGATTTCTGAGCAAATAAAAACAATTAGAAACTCCATAAAGTTAAAGAGGCTTTTTCAGATTTTCAGAGGAAAGTAGAAATTCTTTTTGTCTCTCTAGTAACAACAGAAATCATATTTGATGGAAAATAACAAGTGATTGTTTCTAACAATGACAATGTTTTTGCAGATATTTCTCGAGCTAGTATTCTATTTAATAAACTAGAGGATTTCTGAAAAGACTAAGTAAGAGGAAGGAAAAAAAAGAAAAAACAGGATAAGGTGCTTTTTTTTTTCTCTGCAAGCTTCATCTTCTCGTGATGCAGAACAATAAAAGACAAACAGAAGTGCTGATGTTTCAAACAGTTACCATGTATAAATCAGACTCTGACCACAAACTTATCCATTTGAAAATCAAGTCCATAATGTCCAAAGGCTTACTTTATTTAGGTATGGGCACTTTATGAACTAAAGTTGCATCCAAATACTAAAGTATAATCCTTGGAATAAATAGGAAAACAAAGACAAAATAATTAAGATATTACAATAAAATACTTCATTAGCAAAGTAATTAGACCCATCTCGAAATTGTATATCTAAGCCAATTCACATACTGTATGGCAATCACCAACAGTATGAAATTTACAAGAGCAAGTGCTAGATTCTCCACCTGGAATGGGGTAATCTTGGTTATACATATAAACTGGAAGATGAGAGGCTGAAAAGTCACCCACAGAAAGAGATCTGGCGGTTTGGGTTGATGGCAAGTTGAATATGAGTCAACAATGTGCCCTGGCAGACAAAAGGGCTAACCATGTTCTGGGGTGCATCAAGCACAGCATAGCCAGTTGAGGGAGGTGATTGTCCCAGTCTACACTGCACTGGTGCAGACCTACCTTGAGTACAGTGTGCGGTTTTGGGCACCTCAATGCAAGAAGGACATCAAACTATTGGAGTTTGTCCAGAGGAGGATAACCAAGATGATGGGAAGTCTCAAGAGCCAGACTTACAAGGAGTGGCTGAAGTCACGTGGTTTGTTCAGCTTGGAGAACAGAAGGCAGAGGGGTGACCTCATTACAGTCTACAACTTCCTCAATGAGGGCAGTGGAGGGGGAGGTCCTGATCTCCTCTCTCTAGTGACCAGCAACAGGACACAAGGAAATCGCATGAAGCTTTATCAGGGCAAGTTCAGACTGGACATTAGGAAAAGGTTCTTCACTGAGAGAAAGGTCAGTCACTGCAACATGCTCCCCAGGGGAGTGGGGAGTCAGAGGTCAAGGAGTGTCTGGAAAACACTCTTAGTCATATGGTTTAGCTTTAGGTAGTCCTTCAAGGAGCAGGGAGTGGGACTTGGTGATCCTTATGGGTCCCTTTCAACTTGAGATATCATACGATTCTATGATTCTGAATACAGAGGATGGGTACCAATGACTTCACCTAGAAAAGTCAATGGTCAGAGAGTAAAAAACTGAATGGATTATGGTTAAAGGCATTTTATTCTACTAACAACAGACACGTCCTCAGGCTGTTCCTTATCATGTATTATTTGCTCTCCCTAACAAAGAAAAAACAAGAACAGTCAATGAACAACCATCCCGACACACACTCCAACAGAATTCTTAAGACTTGGTCCAGTCTTAACATCGTGAAAAACTGTTGGAGGGTACTATTCAGAGAGAACTCTGAAACAGTTCTTAAAACTAAAATATGCCTTTGATCTAAGATTAGGCAAACTAGCAAGTAAGACAGAAAGGAATATATGCCTTTCATACTTGGTATTATATTGGCAGACTAACTATTGTGCTTGTAGACCAGAAAACTAACCAGAACTTGGGCTTCATCAAAAGAAATGTGGACAGCAGGTTGAGGGAGGGGATTCTGAGACTCTATTCTGCTCTGGTGAGACCCCACCTGGAATATTGTGTCCAGATCTGAGGGCCCCAGTATAAGAAGGACATGGACCTGTTGGAGCAGGTCCAGAGGAGGCCCAGATGATCAGATGGCTGGAGCACCCTTGCCATGAGGACACGCTGAGAGAGTTGGGGTTGTTCAGCCTGGAGAAGAGAAGACTCCAGGGAAATGTTATAGCAGCCTTCCGGTAAATGAAAGAAGACCTACGGCGCTGGAGAGGGACATTTTACACGGGGAGAGGAACTTTTTACAAGGGCATGCAGTGATAGGACAAGGGGTAATGGCTTCAGACTGGAAGAGGGTAGATTTAGACTAGATCTCAGTAAGAAATTTTTCTTTTTGAGTGTGGTGAGGCGCTAGAACAGGTTGCTCAGGAAAGTTGTGGATGTCCCATTCCTGGAAGGCTGCATGGGGCTTTGAGCAACCTGGTCTACTGGGAGGTGTCCCTGCCCATCGCAGAACTAGATGATCTTTAAGGACCATTCCAACCTAAACCATTCTATGATTCTATAACTGGGAACTAATTTTAACTTTTTAAACAATTATGCTATTCAGTAGTTGTCTTTATATTATGCCCTTGTTCTTGTATGAAAAGACTCTAAACAACCCCAACACTATGAGTTTTGGGGGGTGGTCCATCTGGGTATAATGCAAGAGTGAAAGGCCTATGTATTTTATATTCATGCTACCTCACAGTCTGTAGAGTTTATTTACCAAGCTAAATTCCTTAGAAAGTGATAAATATCTGTACTGAGATTAAACAGGGAATCAGGGAAAAATAATTTTGTACTCTTGTTACTGGGTTTGGGGTTTTTTTGCATGGTCTACCCACTGGTGACAGAGATGTTACGTCCAATGCACAAGACAATGTTAGATGCTTACACGTTCCTAATGAGGTCTTTAAACTCTGTCCAGTGAATTTCTGTACAAGAACTGGAAATGAAGGGATCGTATACCTCTATTTACCACCAAATCTGTATTCTCCACCCCCTCGTTCCAAATTGTGCAAACTTATGGTTGTTCAAATACCATCTACTGGACTACAGTCACAAAACCTGTATTTTTTCTAAATATCTATGCAGGCATAATGTCTTACAAGCACCCATGAAAGATCTGGAACACGAGAAGGTTCTTGCAAAAAATCTGCCAAAATACACAACTCAGATTCAAAGCCTGAAAGTTCAACTTTTCACAGTGATGACGCTAATCAATACTGATTTTCATTTTTTGGCAGACTTCAAGTAGAGAGAAATCACAAAGCCATCTAAGGTTGAATTTCAGTCAGGCAATTAAGGAGGAGATGACTACCAAACCAAGATCTGATTTACTCATCTCTGTGTTTTTAAAATTTCAATTCATTGTGCCCAAGACGCTTACAAGTTCCAATAAGGATAAATTTAAATATTTAACATACCATATACATAAAGAACACCATAATAAAGTCAGAAAAAAAATACTAACTTGTACAAAGCCATGATTAGACAATTTTTTGTTTAACTGATTCTATTATAAATCATTGTTCAGCAAAGTACTAGAGCTCATATTTTCTGAAATACTAATTTTCAGAGTGTTGATAATTAGGGTTGGTTTGTTGCTCATTAGAATTTGCCCAAACTATACCTTATGCTTATTCCAAAATAATGCTCTTATAGGAAGTACTTGCTCTCTTTTTCCTCTTTGGTAAAGAATGTGCAAAATGTAAGGTAACAGATACCAACTTTCAGACTTCAAGTCAGAACACCAGCTTCACAAATTCATCATGTGTAATTTTGTCACTTCTAGCTAAAAAAAGATCAACCCTCACTTGAGCAGAAAGAATTTGTCTCCTACACCTGTGCAATGCATTCCTAACTGCACCCACACCCCAAAACCCCTGTCAGGGCCCTTCTAGCTCCAGGAGTTCAGATGGCAGCACTCAAGTCCAGCTAGCTGATGTGAGCTGTTGTAAAGAGCTGGAAGAAGACTCAGCAGAGGAAAATCTCTCTTTGCCTCAGGCTGCTTTTAATCTGAATATTTCCTGCTTACAATATTCTTCCAGTGACATACATGAATCCAATTCTACTTAGCAATTGTTACTCAGTTATATTTTCAAAACAATTTAAGAAACTCTTAACACTTCAAGCAGTGAGCGTACTGCATGTATCTGGTGTGAGAAATATTTCCTATGCAAGTTCAGCTACTTATTCCATGAATTACCTTCACTGTCTTAATTTAATTAGGAACTGAAACATATTAATGGCTTAATGGTTGCTTATCATAGAAGCAACAGCATGTTCACTACAAAGGCCTCAGGAAACCTGTGAATGTACAGTATTATTTCAGCTTTCAGTGGTACATTTGAATCCATATAAAAAGAAAGTTCAGTTAATTATACATTTTCTTTTTGGTTTTTTTTTTTTTAAGTGGTGGTCTTCCCATGAATAGGGACACCTCTCAAGGTTACTTCTCAAGATTCAGAGATTCCTTGCCACAACAGATCATCAGTAAGTGACTAATGGAATGCTAAACTTTGAAATCTTAGCTAAGTACTATAAAGGATTGATTGCTTATATATAATCCTTTAGACATAAACCACTGATCAAGTCTGAGACTAGGACTGGATCCAGCTGCACCTGGACTCCTCTCTGCGAAGGAGTTTAGAAAGCTGCTTCTCTGCAGGCAAAGTGTGTCACTCTGTCTGTGACGTAATCACACTACTGTTTTTCTAATTTAAATTTTTCTAACTTCTAAGTGTTGTGTTTTTACATAAGAGATGAAGGTACTTTCATATAAAACATAGGAATTTAAACACTTCAGAAAGTTGCTTCTCTATCATTCATGTAATTCTTCCAAAATGAGAAGGGAAGCTAAAGCAAAGCTAAAACTCAGGTCTGGAATTAAGTTAGGAAGAGCAAGCAAAATAAAGTATTTAATTATCTTTTTAACATAATTTTATGCAAAAAATCTTGCAGAGTTATAGTCTTTCAGAACACAACGAAGTCTGCTCAGGTCTCTTTGAGATGTTGTAGGAAGGGTCTGTTTTATAATTTGGTGCTTTAGCTTCTGGAAAAGATTAAATGGAATGACTAAAGGCAATGCTAGGTGTTAACTCAGATTTTTGAGAATGTATTCCTCTCATTAAAACAAAACAAAGAAAACAAACAAACAAAAAGCTTCAGGGGTAGACACCCTCTAGAAACAAGATTTGTAATGCTGTTTTTCAATTGAAAAAACTTACCCACCTTATTTTCCAATTATGAGCTCCCTGCCTTTAAAGAAAACAACTTTTTCACTAAAATAATAAAAAAAAAGGCAAAAAAAAAAGAGTAATTACTTATGCCGATGGGCTCTGTAGGCTGTTTCATAAGTGTACAACTAGAGCTGTTCTGTGAGGGATCTATTCCCCTTCACTGAGCTTGAACGCACCCTTGGATCTTTTGATCTACTCCATGCTACACAGTCTCAAAAGGCTGAAAATCACCTCATCCATTATGCAAGTAACTTGTGCAGACCTGCCTTCCTTTCGACTGCGCAGCCAGAGAAAACAAGTGTTGTGACACCTAATACAGCAAGATAAGGAAATCAGCTAGAGGAACCTTTCTCAGTAAGGAAGTTGGGCCAGATGCTATTGAAAATGCAACACAAGGCAATCATTCAGAAAGTGTTAGCTGTTTTGAACTGACCTAATTTTTGTGAGTATATACATGTATATAAAATACATACATGTATGTATATGTGTATACACATAGACATCTTCCTGTGTTTTTTTAAAGGTAATTTGTCATTTTAAATATTTTTTCCTGCCCTTTATTACATGAAAAAAATACATCCTTTAAATTCATCTTTTGCTTCCTTAAAGTTTACTATCTCCTTTCACTTTCCACACGAAAACATTTTACAGGAACAGTAATACTTATTTTTTATTTTGAAATTTATTACTGAAATTCAATTAAAAGATGCAAATTGATCTCACATCTACAGTGAAAAGAACTTCAGGGGGTTTTGTCCATGTGAAATACACATTGTCATATGTGTATAGAGAAGTATTTTGGATGCTCTGGGGTGGAACTACAGATTCTGATTCATAAAGGAATTGAAAGCCTAAGAAACAATTTGCAACATGAAAAGAACTCAATATATTTCATTTTCCCTTCAAATGTGTATATTTTGTCTCCAGAAAATGTCTCCACAAACTTGCACGAAATTTTACTTTTCAATGGGAAGACCAGAATAATGGTGGAAGTAAGTGTTGAGTGAGGTCAAGGTACTGTCAGTGAAGTGGATAATTGCTAAGGTGAATGACGGAGATTAAGTACAGTGTACTGACCTTTTGAAACGGGATAATTACATCTTAGAGCTAACCTACACCATTTTATGACTAAAATGAATGACAGAGTCCTGAGAAAAACAGACACAGAAAAAGGAACTCCTCCTGGTACAGTTCATTAGCAGGAAAATCTTAATGCTCCAGTTCAGTTTAAGGAAACATAACAGTGGTTGGGGCTCAAAAAGTTTTGTTTGAAATATGATTTTTCTTCTTCCCTTTAGTCAAGGGAAGATGGAGTAGGATGGAGGACAACAATTAAGCTGTCTACCAATTTTTAATGGGTGTAAAAACAGCAAGTGAAGGATGATGGAGAGACATAACATTCAATATGATTTCAGATGGAAAACAAAATTTTCCACACACCACTCAGGAGTTAGGAAGATTAAGAAAGAAGCAATTTTTGTTTGGTTTTAGCACAAAGATTGTTAGCTTCCTATAAAGCTTGGGAAAAGGTAAGAAGGTATACTTGGAGAGTTATGATCTTCAGCTTCCCAAAGCATTTAAAATAGAAATGGACAGAACACAAGCATTATGGTTAAAAGCTGTGGTTTTGATTTTATCTGACTGATAATGATATCAGAAACTGATATGACTGACAGTGATATCTGAAACAACAAATGCCAAGTCATCAAGGTTTTTCTTTTACAAAACTGGGACTTTTTAAATACGATGTTTTCTGAGAAAGATTCTCCAAACATCTTAAAAGTTGTCCATACAAGATACTTCACATTACATGCAAGGCCTTTTCGACAGCAGAAATGTCTGAAAACAGAAGAATATATTTATTTGCAATCTGAACCTTACTCAACCACATCAAAATAAAAATTCTAGTGCTATCTCTCTTCATACTAATAATATACAGGCAAGCCCAATATGGCCTACAGATCTGTGATCCAGAGAGGCAAGAATTCCTGTCTAAACCAACAAAAATAAACTTCTCATAGTATCACTCAAATGCCTGTAAAACATCTATTTCAGCTTGTACAGATTAAAAATTTAAAATCAATTGTGCTTTTTTGTGCTGCACAGGGCTTTTTTAGGTTTTAAAGGCAGGATGAATGAATACACATTTTCAAGATCCTTCATATCCTCAACATATTGTACATGGAGGTCATTTCCACTACTACTATGCTGCAAATTATTCTACAAATGTAAAGCAAGAGACACATTGAACGGAAAATTTATTAAGCTACAGGTTGATTATAAATTAAGGATCATGTCACCCTCCTAAAAGAGAAAACTTATTGAAATAACTATGAAGCTTTGTAAAAATATTAATGAATTTGACTCTTACAGATCTTTTTCCTTCAATTTCTTACAAAGCTCAGCACAAGCATGCTCTTTGCTTTTGAAGAAAGTTTTCCTTTTCTGTAACTCAGATGGGAATATTGTCTCTCAAAAAAGTCACATCCAATGACCTTTTCAAATCCCAAGCCATGTATTCAACAGTTGTGCAGTTTTGCCAACCATCTTCCAAGTTATTGTTCATTGACAAGAAATGCAAGGACAGAGAATCTGCCACTTTACAGTGGTAATTTTGTTTATTTGTGAGTTGTAATCAACTTCTAAATCATTGACTGTGTTGCAGCTACTAGAAGAAATGGCAAAAGTGCAATTTCATTAAATATGGCACCTAGGTAGATTGGATCAAATGAATTAAAAAACAAGCTCTGCCTGAGGAGTCTACCATCAAGTGGAAGCATTGCATTTCTTCCTTAAGTGCATTATGAAACATTGTTACAATTCATAACACAAAATACTGGGTCTGAAGCTCTTCTATCAATATTCTGAAACGAATGATATCAGACTGTTAAAGATACTCTCTCAGCATAACTGTGAGAAAAAAAAGTCTGTACTGGAAGATTACGAAAAACCCAATACAGGTAGAAGCATCTTCAAAGAGACATTATATACAAGCAGAAGAGATCAGTTTGATTGCTGAATCTGGTTCTCTGATATCCCTTTTGGTTTTAGGTCAGAAGTGTCTACAGAATTTCTTAGATGACAATGTTTCCATCCCACTGCATACCTCCCTTTTGGAGAGGTCTAAGAGGAAGACAGACTTCATGTAAGCAAGATGCCCATGGCCAAGTGGATGGGAAATACTTTCAAGAATCTTCACTACCTGCAATATACCCTTTATTTAGTTCTGGGGTTTGTTTGCTTGGGGGTTTTTTGTTTGTTTGTGGCTGGTTTGTTTTGGGTTTTTTTTAATTATTATTTATTTTGGAGATTTCTACTGCTAGAAGTCTGTAAGAGCTTGGCAACAACTGCAAAAGCTCCTAGGTCTGAAAGGAAACACATCATCTTGCCCGCTTCCAAGCACGGCACTGCTGTGCACGGGTGTGATGCTTGCTGGCAAGTGTAACTATTCCTCACCATGTGTGACACTAGGCAGTTTTGCAATGATTATTTACAGGGTATGTGACTGTTTCTGTTACTTTTTCATGTAAAAGAAGTAATCAAAAACTACCAGGATCTACAGCACTCCTTCCACAGGAAAGGGAAGACAAATGTTGGCTACCTTTTTATTTGACAAGTACTTCAATATTCAATATAGGAAAAAATAAATTTATTCTGCTTTTTTTCTTATTGTGAGCAAGTCTGCCAAGAATACCATTTAGTCCATCAGAAACTATACTGAAAGCATGATAAATGTTATTGTGCCCGACAATATCTTGAGATGCCAAGCCCTGCAACAAATTGAACTTTTTAATGAATGCTTATATTCATAACAATGCATATATCTGAGCACCAGCACGTTTAGTAATCAAATATTTCTTCCTTGTTTAAGTCTGCTGCAAGCTGATATCCTTGCACTATGCTGACATTAAAAGAAAAGTTGTTGATTTACTGGCATTTATTTTCCTCTTCCCCATCTGCACATAGAGAAAACTCTTTTGTGTGTATGAGTAATTTACTGCAAATTATTTTATGCAGGAATATAATGTCCATAGATACATAAAAAACTTAAAGACTAAAAAATTACAACAATCCCAAATAATATATGTACAGAGGAATAACTAAGTTCAAGAAAAGGAAAATGTTGAGAGTGAGGTGTGGAAAATTACCCTTGATCTCACAGATCTTCCTTTCCATGTGGATTCTGGCATTGCTTTTATCAGTTTCTTTTAAGTTCAAGTTGACATGGACTATATATTACATTAAACTAAATAAACACTAACATCTTCACTGAAAAACTAGGAACAGTGTCCATCTTAAGTAATCCTTAATGTGGCTTCAAGCAGTCCACATGATCATGCATATCAGGACATGGTAGTCCTGATATTTCAGATGTTGTTTGCCGCATTTTCTCAAACGTAGCATCTGTATGGATTGTAGTGTGTCTGATGCAGCCCCGCTTAAAACAATGAATTCACGTAAAGAATTGTTTAACATCAACCACCTGCTGTTCAGGGGAATCTACTAGTCATTCAATGAAAATTTTTTTCTGTCAATGAGTATCAGATAGAATTATCCATAATGTCTGACCAAAATTCTACTTTCACCACTTATCTGAAAATAATTTAAAAACTTCAGAGTAACTATTTTTCCTGTCTAAACTGTTGAGATCAGTAAAGAGAATACCAACACTCATTTTTACTGTAAAATTATGAAGAGGTTTTATGGTTTATGTTATTTTAAACAAAAGAGATAATTACATTTTTCATGTGGGAAAAAAATAAGGAAGATGACTAAATAAATATTGAAAACTTTTTACTGTACATTAGCCTTCTTCACTGTAATCACAATTCAAAAAAAGATTGAGAATAGAGGAATATCCAAACAACATCTATCAAATTATACAGTACTGCTTACTTGTTTCACATTTTCATACATGAATAACAAGCTATTGCAAAAAATATCTGAGAAACCAGTTAGAACTAGAGAGGACTGTTAGAATAAAGATATACAATCACATGCTCTAAATAAAATCTCTGATAGCCATAAGATGTAAGGAAAATTCTGTCAAGAAGACATTCCAGAAAAACATGAATACTTGAATGAATATTTAAAAACAAATGAGTATGATTATTTTTTCTAATGCATCTTGTGTTACTTTAGCTGTCTCTTCTCCCACATGATGTCTATTCTCATATTTACTTCATTACATAGTATCACAGAAACATAGAATGGCTAGAGTTGGAAAGGACCTTAAAGATCATCTAGTTCCAAGCCCTTGCCCTGGGCATGGACACCTCCCACTACACCTGGTTGCTCAAAACCTCATCCAACCTGGCCTTGAACACTTCCAGGGATGCGGCATCCAGAGCTTCCCTGGGCAACCTGTTCCCATGCCTCAACACCGTCAGAGTAAAGAACTTCTTCCTAATGTCTAATCTAAATCAACCCTCTGGCAGTTTGAAACTGTTACTCCTCATCCTCTCACTACACTCCCTGATAAAGAGTCCCTACCCATCTTTCCTGTAGGCCCCCCTTTAGGTACTGAATAGCAGCAATAAGGTCTCCCTGGAGCCTTCCCTCCTACAGGCTGAACAACTCCACTTCTCTCAACCTGTCTTCATAGGAGAGGTTCTCCAGCCCTCTGATCATCTTTGTGGCCCTCCTCTGAACTTGCTCCAAGAGATCCATGTCCTTACATGATGCTCATTACAGCCACAGAATCACAGAATGTTAGGAGTTGGAAGGGACCTCTGGAGATCACCTGGTCCGACCCCCCTGCCAGAGCAGGTCCATCTACAGCAGGTTATACAGCATGGCATCCAGGTGGCTTTTGAATGTCTCCAGAGTCAGAGACTCCACCACCTCTCTGGGCAGACTGTTCTAGTGCTCTACCACCCTCAAAGTAAAGAAGTTTCTCCTCATGTTTAGATGGAACTTCTTATGTTCAAGTTTGTGCCCACTACCTCTTGTCCTGTCACTGGGCACCACTGAAAAAAGACCGGCCCCCTCCTCCCGGCACCCTCCCTTTAAGTACTGTCTCAGATTCTCCCTGATTTAGTATAACCTTAAGTAAATAAAAAATACCATATCCCCACTGGTCCCCAAAACAGATTTACTGTTGATGGAGAAAAAAGGTAAACTATGGCCTAGCTGATAATTAGAGTTAGGATTTAAAACTGAAGGGAAGTATTTGTTTTCCTTCTGAAATCTAGGGGCACCAAATGAAATGAAAAGACAAAAAATTTGACTTGGTTACACCTGCAGGAGAAAGAAGTCTGCTCCTGTACTACCTTCAGGCCAAAAAAAAATCTACAATAACAACACTTGCAGTGCCCAAAACTTGGTTGTAACCATATTGACTGACAGGTGTCCTATCAGAAACTGAGTATACATCTTATATAGGCAATAGACCACAGTGTTTAAATAATTACAATTGATCATTAAGAGGCTTGCTACAAATACATTTAATTTTGCAGCTAAACCTAATCAGCCTTAACAGAACTAGTCCACTGAAAAGCATCTGCAGTCTCTTCAAGACACAGTAGCCCTATAAAGCTGTGGTCCTTAATTCTACAGCTCTACTTTAAAAGTCTGAAAAATAGCATCCTGAAATATATTATTCTTTTTTTCAACATAAACAAACAAACAAAAAATTCTACCACAAAGATTCAGGGTCTTTGTTTTTCTTATTGTATCCCTTTAGTTTTTCTCTAATAGCTGGTTATCACAATAGCCAGGCAATATATTTATTTTTATTGCCAGGCAATATGTCAAAACAATGTGGAATCAACAGAAGGCATTTCTCAAATGCAAAAATAACATTCCTTTTTTCTGAAATAAATGAGCTTTATGAAGTATTGCTGCCAATTCATTAGTATACATAATCAGAAACTACAAAATAACAAAGAATTTATAAAAAAACCTGTGTATTTAGCTCTAAACTAATGTGAAAATCAGCTTTCCAGTAGACCAAGTGGTATCAAAAGGAGATATCAATCATAAATTAAATTAAAACAAAACTAAACAAACGAACACCAAACAACAAAGTTTCCCATTTTATATTTTTGTTTTGTTTGCTTTCTCATATATATAGATATAAAAGTAATCTGATCTAAGACATATATTTTTGAAACACTGAAAATAACATTCACACTCACACTATGTGGAAAAATCACACTTGTCATGTTCTTTATTTTAGTGAATGTATCCAGGGGAAAAGAGATGATGGCACATATTTTAATAGCTACATAACATTAAAGAATTTTTCCAGGCAAGAATACTGAAGAACAAAGTCTTTTCTGTAAGAAAACAGTCCTATTGAGATATAAGCCAAATGGTAGGCTGTCTTGGAAACTGAGAGGCTTTCACCCATGGGTTAAAGAGAACAAATACACAATACATATTCATTTTTATAGCCAGGCAATATATCAAACATGTCCACAGGTCCTGATCAACTAAGTTACTAATGCACATGAAAAATGAACCATGTACTTTATTATCTTTCAGAACAGAACTCAGCAATCTGTAGTTCAAGATGCAAACCTCATACACTGCCGGTCCATGCAAACATCTGTCATTTATCTTGTCAGTAAAGTATGTATCAGCTGAGAGAAGTCAGAGACAAAACTGATTCCTTGGTCTTATATATAAAAACAGTACACTTTATTATGAACACTAATGCATCTTCTATGTGCAAATTCAATTAGTGAAAATAATACAAATACTAAAAACTAAACATGACCATCTTCATCCACCTTGCAAAACAGAATACCAGTCTCATCTCAGTGGAGCTTTGTCCCCTATTTTCTAATATAATTCAATATTTTATCACCATTCCTAGCTGGGGAGCTCTCATATTTTATGCCTGTTTGCAGACAAAAAGGTAGCAGGTCATGTGTTTGCATCCTCAGAATAAAATATTTTTGTAAGAACCTTTCGTGAATTTTATCATTAATATTGATTGTCTAGCCCAAACCATGACATGACTGAATTTCTAAGCAGCCTAGATGAAATAATCACTGTGAGTACATTCTCCAGGTAAAAGTTGAAAGTACTCTGTTTTCAGTTGCTCCTTGAGTTTCTGGGCACTTTGTCAGGGATTGTTGGGGTACTCAAGGAACCCTCTGAGGAACTTGTGTGTACCTGCTGCTGCCATATGAGGAGCCACTGAAGTAACTATTCCTTCACTGTCAGACTCTTGGACCCCAACAGAGCTTCAGAAGGAGGATGGAACTCTGAAAGGGTCAGGCTGCAGGCAGTCCCTTGAGTCTGTTGCTGGCCACATGGTCTCCTAGCCTGCAGGACCTGTGCAGTTGTCAAGGGGCTGTGCTTCCCTGTGAAAGAACTGTAGGAAGAGGCCACCAGACTGCACAGCATCAAAGAGCATGAGAAACAGATTGACTACATCTTCTCTTAGACCTTGCAGCTTCAAGGACCTGAACTTTCAAAGTAGCGGAGGGGCAGGAATAGCCTAAGCCAATATGAATCTGGAAAGTGGAAATTCCCATGATGATGAAGGCTAGAAGCTGGTGAATTCTCACTCTACAAAGAAAGTTCATGATCCACCTGTTAACTTGCACTTTCAGAACAGGTTGATGAGAAACCTCTCTGGTGGGTGAGCCTGAGCCACTCAGGATTCCTAGAAGAAAGTGGTGAATAACAACAACAGGAGACTCCCTGCAGCAGGGACTGGCGACACCCATCTGCTGAATGTGATTTGTCAGAGGAAGGTTTGCTGCTTTTTATTTCCTGTATCTTATATAGAAAGAATTCCCTCACAAGAAAAATGAACAATCTAGATTTCTAACTGAGAAAAAAGATAGAAAATCTCTACAGGATGTCTGACTTCTGTTCCTCCTACGTTTTGACAAATTTGCCATAATATTTTACTTTTTTAAAACCAGTTTAATAATATCTCTCAGTTACAAATATCCTATCTATCAATATACTGGGAAACATCCTGAAATTTTCCTCCCTTCCTTCATAAGATAAACATAAGTGAGACCTATTTACTTATGGAAAACAATTCATTATAATAATTATAATTACCAATAATAAATAGTCTATCAAGTAATTTGTTCCTCTAAAATGTATACTATTGTTTTTAGAAGAAAATACACATACTGTCTCATTTTATATATACCCAATCCATATATACATATATCATTTTATGCAGACACATCAATTTGCCATATATATTACATTATGGGCAACAGTAGATGTAATGAAGGGTTTTATTACTTGACAAAAAAATAGACAATATCTTACCAACAGCAATTCTCCATCTCCTCCTTTTAATTCTGCGAACATCATCTTACAATCACAGAATAGTTGAGCTTGGAAGGGACCTCTGGAGGTCATCTGGTCCGAACCTTGCTCAAGTAGCACCACCCAGAGCCAGCTGCCCAGGACCATGTCCAGGTGCCTTTTGAGTATCTCCAAGGTGGAAGACTCAGCAACGTCTCTGGGCAACCTCTGCCACTGTTTGGTCACCCTCACAGTTTAAAAGTGTTTCTTTATGTTCAGAGGGAACCTTCTGTGTTTCAGTTTGTGCCCATTGCCTCTGGACCTGTCACTGGGCACCACTGAAAAAAGACTGGCTCTGTCTTCTATACACCTTCCCTTCAGATATTTACAAACATTTGTAAGATCCCTCTGAGCCTTCTCTTCTCCAAGCTGAACAGTCCCAATTCTCTCAGTCTTTCCTTATATGACAGAGGCTCCTGTCCCCTCATCACCTTAGTGGCAATTTGCTGGACTGTCTCCAATATGTTCATGTTTATCCTGTACTGGGAAACCCAGAAGTGGACCCAGCCCCCCAGGTGTGGCCTCACCAGTACTGAGTAGAGGGGAAGAATCACTTCCCTCAGCCTGCTGGCAACACTCCTCCTAATGCAGCCAAAGATACCATTACAATTCTTTGCAGCAAGGGCATATTGCTGGCTCGTATTCAAATTTTATTTCATATTGTCTTTTTTTTTTTTTCCCTTCNTCTGGGCAACCTCTGCCACTGTTTGGTCACCCTCACAGTTTAAAAGTGTTTCTTTATGTTCAGAGGGAACCTTCTGTGTTTCAGTTTGTGCCCATTGCCTCTGGACCTGTCACTGGGCACCACTGAAAAAAGACTGGCTCTGTCTTCTATACACCTTCCCTTCAGATATTTACAAACATTTGTAAGATCCCTCTGAGCCTTCTCTTCTCCAAGCTGAACAGTCCCAATTCTCTCAGTCTTTCCTTATATGACAGAGGCTCCTGTCCCCTCATCACCTTAGTGGCAATTTGCTGGACTGTCTCCAATATGTTCATGTTTATCCTGTACTGGGAAACCCAGAAGTGGACCCAGCCCCCCAGGTGTGGCCTCACCAGTACTGAGTAGAGGGGAAGAATCACTTCCCTCAGCCTGCTGGCAACACTCCTCCTAATGCAGCCAAAGATACCATTACAATTCTTTGCAGCAAGGGCATATTGCTGGCTCGTATTCAAATTTTATTTCATATTGTCTTTTTTTTTTTTCCCTTCACCTTGCCCTCAAAAATATTACTAGCCTTTCTCTTTTGCTCAACCCTATTATTTTCCAGCTCTGACTGGGACTAAGATCTCCATCTCTGGCCCACACTACAAAGGCCCTCACAGTACCTATATCTTGCCTGTCCTAACTTTCCTTGGGCCACCCAATTCCAACCCCACTCCAGCAACACCTCTAAACTTTCTCTTTTGCTCAACCCTAACCCGAGGTTCTGACTCAGATTGTGACAAATATCTTCACCTCCAGAACTCACAACCTCGCCTGCTCTGTGTTTCTCAGATTAGACGTTGTTCACATATGTTGCTTCCTACTTCTATGTCTTTCCTGTATTTCAAAAGTAATGCTATAAAAATATAAAGTGCTATAAAATATACTGACAACTACATCAAAGGTCATATTTGCCTTACTCGGCTATGTCAAAATGATGCTGCACTAGTTTATTTCAGTAACTTGACTCTGCAAATTTACTACATGGCTTAAGAACATCCCATTTTGCTACAGTCGTTTAGGCTATCCAGTATTAACTTTCTACTTGGGATCCATTCCAACCTACATCTTCTTCATACTACCCAATTCTAAAGGTTTCACAGTTCCTTGAAATTCTTCATAAATCAAACACTTTTTATTCTGTCTTGTACAAATCTGAAGAAACTGACCCGCAGAATAATTCCTAACTGCAGAAACCAAAGTTGAAGCCTTGGTTCTCATGACAGAAAAGAGTGCTCATTCAAGACAATAATTACATGTCTACATTAACAGAAATTACTCCCAACAGAATTCAGTACGTATGACTTATAACTTTAATATTAGGCATCATCTAAGTATCCTTTGACTTGAAGGTGATTTTTTGAATAATGACAAAAAACCTCAGATTCAAGTGCTTCCCATAATTCAAAACAGAGGCTGAATCTAAACGCCTTTGGATGTACTGGGCATCTTTTTGTAACATCTTTTTTAATGCAAACTCTTCAAATTATCAATTTTTTTGATATGTGTAGCAAAATACTGGTGCCTAGATAAGCATAATAATCATGACCTGACATAAAAATGGCATGTACAACATGCACATTTGCTATATTCCTACATGAAAGTGATACTTGAGATGGGATTAATACGACTTTATTCTCAAACTGCATTGCCTAAAGCTGAACATAACCGTTATAGTTCCAACTAAGACTAACCTAAATTAACATTATACAGTGGTTTAGGTGAATTTAAAGTGTTCTGTAATCTCAGTTAAGAAAATAATTTACATTTCAGTTAATCCCTTGAAGAATACTGCTTGAAATTTATAAAGGACGCACATCAGCCAAAAGTCTCAAAATTTGATGTGTGATCACTCATTTAGAGTCAGAACTCTAATGTGCTAACAGACGCGTAGTTGCTTTTGCTACTAGGCATGGAGAGGTTGAATTTTTATATCCAGTGAATAAAAAAGGAAAAATCCACATATTAACTAACAATCAACTGACCTAGGAAAGGTATCTGAAATTAATTCATTTAAAAAACCAATAAAAATCACACCTTAATCTTTATGTTTCACTACTGAGCACGGGAGAACTGGAACTCTTGACATTCACACCAAAAGGGTTGGTTTGTTTGTTTTAGAAACAGTAGCATGCTTTTCTTGCAGTTGATTGGATTATGACAAAACACAGCAGGGGTGACAGTGATAATAGATTAAAAAAACTGTGTTAAAAAAAAATCTAAGGAAATGGCAAAGATTGTTTTAAGCATAGGGATAATGGCAATTATTTCTCCTAATTTAATTTTAAATATCAAAGGGCAGCTGGTTTGGAGCATTCTTAACCAAAAAGCTCTGAAGTAAAGCATGGGCTTTCATCCCTTAATTTGCCTCAAGGATATCTAAGATTTACATAAAAAAAAAAAAAAAAAAAAGAAAGAAAGAAAAGAGAGAGAGAAAAATTACTCTTCACTGGTTCTCCAGTGTGCTTAAAGGTTCAATACTAGACATTTTGGTTTATTTTTCAAAAGAAGGCATAATATGCCTCTGCTGAGAACCTTTTTTTTTTTTTTTAAGGGACACTTGAAACTTTTTATTAAACTCTCCTTATTTCCCTTTTCATCTAAGTATCATTGTGATGGAAAACTGAAGTTTCTCAGTTTAAGAGGTTTTACTATCTGGAGTTAGTTTACTTCTGTTGCTAGTGATGTTATCAGGGGGAGGGCAATGGATGTGTGTGGCTTTTTGGGGTTTTTTCCTCCCCAAACCTAATACAACAAACTTCTTCCCCAAATAAGGAATACAGACTGCCCACTTAGAGATCTGAGACTGACTACTGCAAATCTTTTCCAACATCAAGATAAAGAACAGGTTTATCAATTTGTATGCCCATAAGTAGAAACACATATACATTGTATTGGAAAGAAAAATAAGCTTCTATTCTATGCAAAAGGATGACTGATTAAATTGTTAGTCTTAACCCTCAGAACAATGATAATTTATCTATAATTTACATGATTGGAAGCACTGAAAGCAAGTTCAAATTGTCATCAGTCTCAAGAATTTCCTAGACTGTATAGGTATAATGTGCTGCAGATCAGAACACTGTTCAACCCAGCCTACTAGAAACTGATAATGTTAAAGATGTAACAATAATGTTAATTGATAAACAGGAAGATAGATACTGAGAAAAATTACCTCTGTTTACAGAACATCTTTTGATGTAACTGCTAATGATTCATACCGACAATACATCAAAACTGACAGCAACAGTCAACTGTCAGTAATTGACAGCTGGAGTACTGTCCCCAGCTCTGGGGCCCCCAACATAAGAAGGACATGGACTTGTTGGAGCAAGTCCAGAGGAGGACCAAAAAAATGATTGGAGGACTGGAACACCTCACCTATGAAGACAGGCTGAAAAAGTTGGACTTGTTCAGCCTGGAGAAGACAAGGCCCCAAGGAGACCTTATAGCAGCCTTCAAGTACCTAAAGGAGACCTACAAGAAAGATGGGGAAGGACTGTTTATATGGGGAGTATAGTGATCAGATGAGGGGTAACACTTTTAAACTGGAAGAGGGTCGATTTAGATTAGATCTCAGGAAAAAGTTCTTTACTCTGAGAGTGGTGAGACACTGGAACATCTTGCCCAGGGAAGCTGTGGATGCCGCATCACTGGGAGTGTTCAAGGCCAAGTTGTATGGGGCTTTGAGCAACCAGGTCTAGTGGGAGTTGTCCGTGCCCATGGCAGAGGGGTTGGAACTAGAGGATCATAAAGTCCCTTCCAACTCTAACCATTCTATGTTTATATGATTCTGAAGCATTCTACATTTAGGTCAGGAACTATGCAAGATCACCCATCTTACAGATGAAGAATGTTGACTTTTCAGATTAATAGTTAAGTGGTTCTGGGAATAGGATGTTTGCTGTAATTGTAGATCTCTAAAAATAAATATATCTTAGATTACTAGAATACTAAATCATATGAAACCACAGTAGAATTTATAATCATTACTTTCCTGTAGGAAAAAAACATCCATACCAACATCATACCAATAGCAATACCATACCAATCCATACCTCCCTCTTACGAGAAAAGGTTGACGGAGTTGGGTCTTTTTAGTCTGGAGAAGAGAAGATTGAGAGGGGATCTCATCAATGCTTATAAATACTTAAAGTGAGGGTGCCTGGAGGAGGGGGCCAGTCTTTTTTCAGTGGTGTCCAGTGATAGGACAAGAGGTAACGGGAACAAATGTGAATATAGGAAGTTCCATTTAAACATGAGGAGGAACTTCTTTACTTTGAGGGTAGTAGACCACTGGAACAGTCTGCCCAGAGAAGTGGTGGAGTCTCTGACTCTGGAGACATTCAAAAGCCACCTGGATGCCATGCTGTATAACCTGCTGTAGGTGGACCTGCTCTGGCAGGGGGGTCGGACCAGGTGATCTCCAGAGGTCCCTTCCAACTCCTAACATTCTATGACTGTATGAACATACTTAATAAAAATTTGCAAGTCTGATTTGACATAATATTAAATTTTTAGGAAAATCAAGATTGCATCAAAGATGCTTGATGAATCCCAGACTATTATACCAATGTTAAAGTGCAGGTCACTTGTACTATACACCAGATTCCAAAATTTGCTATGTTCTGATACAGTATAGCATTCTTCTTAAACAACAGCCTATGCTAAAAGGGACAGATTAAACCAGTATTTACATTTATTTTCTCTTCTGAAATGAATCTTCAATAGGATTCAAGAAATGCAGGAGCTGACTTTGTTCAAGGAAACTTTAAAGTGTCGTGTTGCTTAGACTTCAGATACATATGGCATAGGATATTTCCTCCACACAGCTTTCTTTTCAGAGTATGAAACTGAAATATACAGCTTTAGTCACTTGATATAGATAAACAATTACACAAGATATTTTTTATAGCTCAATGGTCTGATGGCAAGTGCCTGTAGAAATAGTTCTACTGTTTGCAGTACAGTTTACAAGACACCTGTTTTATCTGAACCATACCTACAATAACATATTATCTTGGTAATTTGAAGTTACAAAAGTCCCTGAAGACTCTTCTGACACAGTTTTTAATCACCTGTTACTGCCCAGTTTAAATTAGGAACCGATCCAAATTTCATTCTCATCATCAGATTTCTCATTGACTTCAGGTTATCACTCATGTTGCTGATCAAAGAAATATGCAGTACTCCACTGATGTAAATAAGAAGAGTTTTTGACTGTATCCAAACAAAATATTCACTAATTTTTTCTAAGTTTTAATCCTTTGTTTGAAAGTGAAAATGTAATGCTTCAGTGCAGAGGCACTTACTTCTGTGCCAGACAGTTTTCTTTAGGCATGAAGACCAAAGAGGAAAATTCCTGTTTAAATAGGAAAAAGAAAGGGGGATGGGGGGAGAGGGGAAGCACAGCCAATTCTTTTCCTTTTCTACCTCAAATGAAAGTACTACTTCTTTGTCCTGTAAACACCACAGCTCTTGTATATGCTATAGCCAAGTCAAAAATTCCATTTCAGCAGCCACAATGAAACAGTAAATCTGACTTTTTATTGCACACGTAAGTTAGGAAGCAAAATTACCCAGCCATCCTGAAAGCTGTATAAATATAACCACGTCCAAGACGGCAGGCACGAAGCTACATTTGTGGGAGCAAAATCCCTCCCACTATAAGAGAAGATTGTGAGGAACCTGAACATACAGAAGTCTATGGGACCTAACAAGATGCATCCCAGAGTCCTGAGGGAACTGGTTGTTATAGTTGCCAAGCCACTCTCCCTGATATATGAAAAGTTATGGCAATCAGGTGACATTCACGGTGACTGGAAAAAGGGAAACATTGCAGCCATTTTAAAAAGGTTAGAAAGGAGAATGCTGGGAACTACCGACCTGTCAGCCTCACCTCTATGCCTGGGAAGATCATGGAACAAATCCTCCTAGAAGCTACGCTAAGGCACATGGAGGACAGAGAGATGATTTGAGACGGCCAGCCTGGCTTCACCAGGGGCAAGTCCTGCCTGACCAGCCTCGAGTCCTTCTATGATGGAGTGACTACATCAGTGGACAAACGAAGTGCTACAGATGTTGTCTATCCAGACTTCTGTAAGGCCTTTGAAACGGTCCCCACAACAACCTTCTCTCTAAACTGGAGAGATATGGATTTGATGGGTGGACAGTTCAGTGGATGAGGAATTGGTTGGATGGTCATGTCCAGAAGGTAGTGGCCAACGGCTCAATATCCAGATGGAGACTGACAAGTGGAGTGCCTCAGGCTTTGTATTAGGACAAGTACTCTTTAATATCTTCATCAATTACACCAGTGGGATGGAGTGCACCACCAGCAAATTTGCAGGTGACGCAAAGCTGAGTGTGTGGCTGACACACTTGAGGGATGGGATGCAATCCAGAGGGACTTGGACAAGCTCAGTAAGTTGGCCCTTGTGAACCTTATGGGGTTCAACAAGGCCAAGTGCATGGTCCTGTACCTAGGCTGAGGCAATCCTCGGTATCAGTACAGGCTGGGGGATAAACAGATTGAGAGCAGCCCTTGAGGAGAAGGACTTAGGGGTAGTGGTGGGTAAAAAGCTAGACAAGATTCAACAATGTGCACTTGCAGCAAAGAGACCCAACTGCATCCTGGGCTGCATTAGAAGTAGTGTGGCCAGCAGGTTGAGGGAGGTGATTCTGCCCCTCTACTCTGCTCTGGCGAGAACCCAGCTGGAGTGTTGCATCCAGCTCTGGAGCCCACAGCCCAGGAAAGACGTGGGCCTGTTGGAGCAGGTCCAGAGGAAGGACAGAAAAATTATCAGAAGACTGGAGCACCTCTCTTATGAGGACAGGCTGACAGAGTCAGGGTTGTTCAGCCTGGAGAAGAGAAGGCTCAGGGGAGACACTATCTTGGTCTTTCAGTACTTAAATGAGGCTTATAAGAAAGATGGGGACAAAGTGTTTAGCAGGGCATGTTGCAATAGGACAAGGGGTAATGGTTTTAAACTAAAAGAGGGTAGTTTCAGACTAGATATAAGGAAGAAATTTTTTGCAAAGAGGATGGTGAAACACTGGGCCAGGTTGCCCAGAGATGGTAGATGTCCCATCCCTGGAAGTGTTCAAGGTCAGGTTGGACAGGGCTCTGAGAAACCTGACCTAGTTGAAGATGTCCCTTGTCATTGCTATGGGGTTGGACTAGATAACCTTCAAAGGTCCCTTCCAACCCAAACTAATCTATGATTCTACAACTAATTCTAGCACTAAATATTTAGGCACCTTCTTTATTTCATAGAACATGACCCTTTAAAAACAAGATACTTCATTCCAGTTCCTCATGTTTTCCCTTGAAAGGCATGCAAAAAAATTACTTAATCCATTTGCCATATAGTAAATCTGAAACTCTCAATTGCTACACAGCAATGGATTTCACAAGCCTTCATGACTTGTGACTCAACATAGGCAGTGATTCGAAACGGTCCTGTTGAGTCCGCAATGGAAACTCGTGAGAAGTATAAAGGCGTTAAATCCTGAATAAATAAAGCACCACCTATCATTTCTTATTAACATTATGACAAGAGCTTGCAAGGTGACAGGATTATTTTCCATGGGAAAAAAACCCAAAACCCTAGTGACAGGAATTTGTTGGGGGCATTTTTCCCAAGAAAATAAAGCCTTTTTATTTTTTTTTAAAGTAGGAAGAGCAAATACTTGTCATGCCTAGAAAAGATCATTTTATTTTCAAAAACTAAGAAAGATAATGATCCAAGGCTATTTTTTTCAATCAAACCTTCCCCAAAATTAGATTTTTATTTTTTAAGTGACATGTTGCTATCCTTATAGGATAGACAAAAAGCAACAGCTTCATTAAGTACAAAATACTTAGGTCTTTAATTCAATGTTTTTAACATGTCAGATATTTAATTCAATTTTGTACATTCTACCAGTTTTCACATTTAATTCATCAGTGTTTCTTTTTTTTTTTTTTAATAGATGGCTTATTTTAGCCCAGGCTGTTTTAATGTGAATGGTTAACAAGTAAGCCTACTAGCAGGAATATTTATTCAAACAAGAAACTAAGTGAATACTAAAATATAATCCTGAAAGACAAAACCAGTATATTTAAACATATTTAATAAAACCTTTTGTTATTTCTGATATGGGTGAACTGACCCCACTAATACATTATTAAGAAGCAACTTTATCATAATTTCGGACTTCTCAGCCTAAGTTATGCAAAACTGGTTTTGTTAAAAATTCAATGCTAACCTCTAGGTCAAAGATTGCTTCATGTACATAAACATACATATATACAAGTCTATGTGTGTGCATATTCCTCCTCTGTCTCAAAACATTTCCTCACCAGGTTGTACTTGGTGGCAGACCAACAGGTAAAACAAACCTCTACAAACGATGCAGCTTTGCCATGGCATTCCTTTCACAGAAAACCAGTATGCGCATATGAGTTTCTTCCAAATATATTTCCTCACAGAAATAAGGATGAGTTTTCATTTTTCAGTTACAACAGAATGCCCTTATATAAAAAAAAATCCTGGTCTTGGTCTGTAATTCATTGCTAAACATGTAATGAAGACCCAGGAAATATTGGCAAGTACAACTCAATAAAGTTTAAATTTCTTGTTAGAAGCCAGTATGCAGGAAAAAAAAAAAAAAAGGTCTATGAAAGAGTAGATTTTTCCATCACTTTCCAAATTACATTTTTAGGAAAACAGGCAAATGGAACCTTGATGTTAGGCATCATCACAAATTATATTTTAAGTTGGAGAAGAAAAACATTCACATTAAGTACATAATTTCTGGAGATAACACTAAAGAAGAACTGGTACCTGATTTATGGAAACAGTGGAAAGAATAGTTAAGGCTCTGCAAGAATTCTTACTTAAGCAATGCTCCAGAACTCTTTCCTCGCTCTCAAACTACCTGTAAGTTATTGTAATTTAGGCAGGATAAAGAAACATGGTGTATATCTGAAGTAATTATTTAAGTACTTTTATCAAACCACCAGTCAGATGTGTAGTAACATCATAGAATCATAGAATCATAGAATGGTTAGAGTTGGAAGGGACCTTAAAGATCATCAAGTTCCAACCCCCCTGCCATGGGCAGGGACACCTCTCACTAGAGCAGGTTGCTCAAAGCCCCATCCAGCCTGGCCTTAAACACTTCCAGGGATGGGGCATCCACAACCTCTCTGGGCAACCTGTTCCAGCGCCTCACCACCCTCACAGTAAAGAACTTCTTCCTAATATCTAATCTAAATCTCCCCTCTTCCAATTTAAAACCATTACCCCTTGTCCTATCACTAGACTTCCTGACAAAGAGTCCCTCTCCAGCTCTCCTGTAGGCTCCCTTCAGATACTGAAAGGCTGCTATCAGGTCTCCCCGGAGCCTTCTCTTCTCCAGGCTGAACAGCCCCAGCTCTCTCAGCCTGTCCTCATAGGAGAGGTGCTCCATCCCTCTAATCATCTTAGTGGCCCTTCGCTGGACCTGTTCCAACAGTTCCATGTCCTTTCTATGTTGAGGACTCCAGAGCTGGACACAGTACTCCAGGTGGGGTCTCACAAGCGCAGAGTAGAGGGGGAGAATCACCTCCCGTGCCCTGCTGGCCACGCTTCTTTTGATGCAACCCAGGATACGGTTGGCTTTCTGGGCTGCCAGCGCGCACTGCCGGCTCATGTTGAGCTTCTCATCCATGAGCACTCCCAAGTCCTTCTCCTCAGGGCTGCTCTCCAGCCATTCTCTGCCCAGCCTGTATTTATGCCTGGGATTGCCACGTCCCAGGTGTAGGACTCTGCACTTGGCTTGGTTGAACTTCATGCCATTTGCATTAGCCCACCTCTCAAGCCTGTCCAGGTCCCTCTGGATGGCATCCCTTCCCTCCAGTGTGTCAACCGCGCCACCGAGCTTGGTGTCATCGGCAAACTTGCTGAGGGTGCACTCGATCCCACTGTCCATGTCTCCAACAAAGATGTTAAATAGCACTGGTCCCAGTACTGACCCTTGCGGGACACCACTCGTCACTGGCCGCCACGTGGACATTGACCCATTAACCACAACCCTTTGAGTGCGGCCATCCAGCCAGTTCCTTATCCACCGAGTGGTCCATTCATCGAACCCGTGACTCTCCAATTTGGAGACCAGGATGTCATGCGGGACAGTGTCAAATGCTTTGCTTAAGTCCAGGTAGATGACGTCCGTTGCTCTGCCTTTGTCCACCAAGTTCGTGGCAGTATCGTAGAAGGCCATCAGGTTTGTCAGGCAGGATTTGCCCTTGGTGAAGCCATGTTGGCTGTCTCCAATCACCTCCTTATTTTCCATGTGCCTTAGCAGAGATTCCAGGAGGATCTGCTCCATGATCTTGCCAGGCACAGAGGTGAGACTGACTGGCCTATAGTTTCCTGGGTCCCCTTTTCACTCAGTCTGAAAATGACAACAGTCTCTCAAACAAATGAAGGATTGAGCCCAGCAAGGAACACTCCAAATCCTAGATCTAATCTAAAAACAATGAGATTTTACCACAGGAAAAATAACTGCATTGAGTTTCCACTCTACAAAGTCATTTGAGTTCACAAATAATTCAGAAGTAGTTTTCAGAAAATTCCCTAAAGATGTTTTAAAACTCAGCCTTGAGGATTCTGATATCAAACTTTATAAAGACTCCTTTAGCTCACTGAAATAAACTATTCGCTATCCTGTAGTATGTAAAATAAGCACAGATTTAATTTTTAGGCCATTATTTTATTCCTATGATAGCTATGCATAGTTGCCAATATTTCTGTCCATCTTAGGCGACAAGTAAACAGAACAATTCAAAATATCTAGCACAGCTGTTAAGGCTACTGTTTTATATCTGACTATTATTTTGTTTTCTGGGACAACCAGAAGGCATTTTTGGGATCAGGCAGAGTATGGGTCCAAATAGGTGGTCCTACTACCTGTATTTAAATTGCCTGTAAGATTGTCAGAGTATCACTATTTCTAGTTCATGTATATACTAAATGAATGTAAATAGCTACTACACATAAGTAACTCTGCAGCATCTTCACTCTCTAAGGTAATTTCAGAATAAAGATTTCTGGAAAAGGTGGAAATAACGCAGCACCTTTAACAAGAACTAGCTGTTAACAACTTGAGTCTCCAAAAATCCTGTTCCATTTCAAACAGCATTTAAATGTCTATAGTGAGAGTAGAAGACTTGATTTGTCCAGAATCCTCACTAGCCTTGGTGGAGTTTCTTCCACCTGAGAAAAAACAGGAAGGGTACTGTTACAGTTCTCTGAAGGAAATTAATGCACCTAAGTAACAATACATACATTGCCATAAGATACAGTGTAAAATACATCTATAAACTGAGATAACAGAAAACATTTATTCTAAAAGATGTTTAAAGATATTTCCTTGGCTGCAGCGCAAAATCAACAGTGTTGGTGACATCTTCAACTCCATGCAAAAAAAGACAAAGAAAAGAAATGTCTCTGCCTAAGATACAAAATGCTAGTTTAGCCCGTGGTTCTTTTAATCTAAGGATACTTCTTTTCATATTAATATTCCAATAGGTTTTAAGTAACAAATAGTGTAATTTTTGCCTCATATCCCATAAACTGGGCTATGAATTTCCCTCATTAATTACCAAAACACTAGCCAATGTAGAGTAAAGGCACACTCTGTATTTCAGCTAGCAAAAAATTATTTAAACAACACAGAAGTCACTGCCTATAGTAGCATTTTTAAGTCTACAGTGCACACCAGTGGAATATAACAGTATATGCATTTTTTTCACTGTTTTCAGTATAATATGAAATTGTGCTGTAACTATTTCATCTTATTTAACCTTTAAACCACTAGAACAGCATACCCTTCAGAAATGATAAAGACAGATACAAAATGTTGAGGAAGACTCGCAAAGAGTGTAACCAAGAACATTTATTGTGCGTGTTACAAAAGATTAAATGAGCATTCTAAAACCTGAAACTTTAACAGTCTTGTTAACTATAATCCTGTGATTACAAACATCAGGGCAACACACTAAGGATTTGCTGTTTTATGAAGAATCCAAAGACCTAACTAATCAGATTCAGATACACTTTTTGTGTCTTTCAAACTGTAAGGTTATTTAATTTATCTGTAAACTAGGCTGTATCTGCCAAAAATGCATAGCCCATTTCTGTAGATGATTATGGACGTTCAACTAGCAAGATAGTTGAGGTCAAAATTTTCTTGTTCTCCAAGAATTCAAAGATTTCTAGGTTTTCCTACAAAGATTACTTCAAAAGCAAATCTATGTTATGTCAACACCCTTTATTTATTCAATGGTCTTACAAACTTGATCTTTTCCCTTCTGTGGATTCTCATGCAAACACAACAAAGCAGTTGTAATTTTATACTGAACAATTGCTTCACCCTTTTTAAAAATAAGAAGTGTTTTACAGTTGTGAACAGTTTATTTGTAATATACATTAAAACCAAGGCAGAGGAAATATTAATTTATTTATTATCCCACTATGAGCTGCAAGCTCTTCTAGAAGCAGAACTGAAGCTTGTAGATTGAATATTTTGTAACAAGCTCATAAATAGGTGTCTTCAAAAGCTCCAAAAGTATCTAACAATCTCTGATACTGATAGCATTGTTTAGCCACAAATTCCCAATAATTTGTAAGATAGGCTCCAGATAGTACAATACATTTTTCCTACCATAAACACAAAATGTAATGAAGGGACACATTACTTCCATTCCTTCTTTCTCCCTGGAAAAATATTTGGTGAACATAAAGTCTTAATTCATTAACTCTATAAAGAAAGGCAAGACACGCTAGTCATCAAGTCAGGTAAAATTTAAGCCCTAATCTGTAGTGAGGAGGTAATCTTTAATAAGAGTAGTCAATTAGATTTGGTTTGAAACTGTTACAATGAAAGCTTACTTGAAATAAAGGAAAGGCCTGAGATGCCTAAAGGAAAGAGAGCTTCTGAGTGTCCTTAGAGAAAAATTGTATGCAGTAAAAACAGATGACATTTGACTGTTTACAAATAAAGAAACAGACTACTGTCAAATGTCAACCAAGATTTGAACAATAAGCTTCTCAGTGTTAGCCTTCTTATTTTATTATGTAGTGGAAGAGCAGGCTTTTACAAAAGAAAAAGATATGATCAGCTTCCACACTAAATGCAGCTTCCTGTTGCAGCTGTTAAAACGGTCTAGTTCATGGCCCCAAACAGGACAAGTTCAATGATAGCGTCACTCAAAGCTACACATAATGCTTGTAGTTACTACAAACATAAACTGTCACTTCATCACCTTTTTTTAGTTAACTTAATACATTGAAAACTTGTTTACAATTTCCAAATTGATGCAAACTACATCATTTTTTGAAAAGATGATTATCAAGATCACTGAGGCTTTCAGTGTATTCTTCTTCAGTGTATAATTTCAGAATATTTATTTTATTCAAAGGTGAGTGAATACTCATCTTTTAACAGAAAGTAATTAGTTACTGGGGGCACTAATACTCAAATCTTGGCATCTCTGAAGCTTCTAGCATTACACAAAATCTCTCAAACTTCCAAAAGGTTAGAAGAGCTAACCATTGCTAAAATTGGTTTATTTTGCTGTGGCACTGTCACTTGCAAACAAGCATTTTTTTCTACACTCCCAGTGGGACTGTGAGGTGATCTACCAATGGATATAGCAGATAAATTTATGCATGACTGAAACTAAAAACTCTTAGTCAGACATGAAAATAATCCAGAAGTGATCATTAATCTGTTATTAATCTAGAAATTCCTTTGTGATTTAGTATTGCAAATGTGTATACAAATCAGATTCCATGCTGAGTATATGTCTGCGCTTTCCTTTATTTCACGTCCAAATTTTTCACTGTCAAAAACCTTGTATAGTGTTCCAGCATCCAGTTCTCAACAGTAATATATAGTAAGTGATATTCACACATGCATCACCAACACACATGATTTGTTTTTTTCAACAAGGAAGAATTTTTGCCTATAAAAAAACTCCACAAATGTAAGTAATTTCATTTACATTAGTCAGATTCATTAAGACTGTTTTCCTGAAATTTAAAAACTAGAAGTCTAAGTCTTATAAATCTCTGAAGACAAAGAGAATGCTCAAAATATCATGCCCTGCTAGCAATTAAAGCAGTTCAGAATGTTCCCAAGAAAAATGTAGCAACATGTATATATGTGTATATGCATGCACATATTTAAAAATTGAAATCTATCAATCTCCAACTTCTTCTCAGCAAGATTTTACTTCTTGTTGTTCTATTCCTGCTGACATCACCATAAAACATAAAGACTATATTTCTTAAGCAAAACAATTAACTAAATCTAGAGTTCCTCAGTTGTGCAGAAGTATGACAAGCTAAAATCCGACTTAATGAGCAAGGAGAAATAAAGAACCAAAATCTGAAGGAAATCAAATGTGACAGATGTTAATTTGTTCCTGTGGACGTTCATCTATGAAGGAAATTCCAGTTACATATGCACATCCTTGGAACTAGAACTTGGAATTTAATAGATTGCTTGCAATCTTTTCCAAAGAATAAAAAGAAAGCTAATTAATTTTCCTGCATTATTCCAAATCTGATATGTTAAATTTATAAGAAATTTTAAATTTTATATTTATATTTATTTATATAGATACACATTTTGAGTTTTGTTGGATCTAAGAGGTCCTCAACCCATTGTTCTGAAAGTTAAAACCTGAAAGTTTCAATGAAAACATTTCTTAGTATTCTACTCATGAACTTGGACTGAAATGAACACTTCTTTCCTCACACCATTCTTACACAACCAGGCAATGTTCTTAAACTACTCAATTGTCGGCTTATGTCCTTTATAAAACT
>VZSF01002499.1:55183-216046 GCA_013398295.1 Chionis minor
AAATTTCCAGCCTTCGCACCATGGGACTCTCTAATTACTCTGCAACTGATTGCAGTTCCTGGCTGCCCCTCCTGTGTGGTTCAGACTGTTACTTCTGGGAACCCTGTGAAGATCCTGTTAATCTCCCCTTTGCTTTCCCTGACCCTGTCATGCCCACATGCTCACGTAACCCGGGGGCAACGTCCTCACAGTGACAGAACGTCCCCACACACCCCTTTGCCCCCATGGGTCCCTTCTGGCTGAACACAAGCCCAGCTGACCCCAACCATGGCTCGCTGTATATCAGGGCCACTACACTCACAGCACATCAGGATGGAGCACCAGCACCTGCCTCTCCATACACCCCGGGCAGCTCCCTCCCCCCAGGCTAGAGAGATAAGTAATTGATAAATGTTTGATTTATCACTTTCATAAACCCTGGATACGGTTCTACACTTCGTTACAACACAGGAAATCAGAAATCTCAATTTTGTTTCTTACTCCACGTGGTAACAATAATATACCTGTTTCAGGCTTTCCAACTGGGTTTGTCTCAGTTCTTCATATTTCCATTTCCAAAGAAACAATTCGTTTTCTATCTTCTCCATTTCTTTTTCCAGAAACACGTTCATTCTGAAAAAGTATTTTAAAAGTCGTCACTAAATCTTTTCAAAGTTGAAACCAGACAAATTACTTGAATTTCCTTTTCATAGTTTGAGTTATATTTTACTGCCTTTATCAATCATATATCTGTTTTTTTATTAAAAAACTATATTATCATCATCATACAATTACTCCAAGAGATTTACCAAAAATAATAGCTAAAGAGAACAAACAATTCCAGTAGCATAGAATAAAAAATTTAAATTAAAAAAAAATTGGCGATAAACTGAAGAAAACTTGGAAATGGACTTCAGTGAATGGCTGAGGTCACATAATACATGACAAGCTAGTGAAGATCCTCAGAGAAAAGGTACTGTTATTTGTGTAGAGGCAGAAGATTATTTTAAACACACACATCATGGAAATACATACAGTACGCAGACAGTACCGAAACCAAAGGTGATCTACTTTAGATGTTTAAAAAAAAAATTAATTAAAATATGTGTATTTCATGTTTCAAAAGATAATAGCTCTTGAAACAAAATGCTAGAAGAATTTCAAGAAAATGGATTATTTATCTCAGGGGTACTATGCCTTCATTAACCATTTGCCTCTGGAATGCTTTTTGGGCATAAAATCCATTACTACATTCAGGAAACATACTCAGGATACACGATTCACAAAGAATGAACAATGATTCCTTGGAGAAAGCTACTGTGTTACTGAAACAATGGACTTTGATATTTTTATTTACCCCTCTTCTGATTAACATATTTTCAGTCATTCAGGAAATAATGAAAGAAATATGAAACAGCAGAAGCACTACAGATGCTTTTCTTTGAAACCAATTAAAAACTCATTTCTGTGTTCACAGGAAACACTATTAGCCAAGTTCCAAAGATAAGAATATCCTTACCTTCATAATTTCATTTTATATTTGCATGACGTGTATGCATCATTTTGTAATTTTGCAGCAAAATACAATTTGGAACATAATTAAAAGTGAAAGAAAATTTCTTATATACAAATAAAAGCTTTCAAATTATATTTCTAACATTTTTATAAAATCAAATCACAGTTGAAAATTCTGGAGTATTACATTGGCTATAAACATCAATATAAACATCAAACAGCCTGTAAAGTCAGGATTTTGAAGAAATCTAAAATCTGAAAAACAGTAAAATTGCATAAGTACTATTATATTAGGAGATTAACATTTTACATTATATAAAACCTATGAAAATGGAGGGGTGAAGGGCTAGTATACCAGAAAAGAGAAAAATATTGAAATAATTGAAAATAAAATTATAATACTGGCAATTAAAGAAACTACTGTATGCCAAAGTATTTGTTTTCTATTCTGAGACTAACAAAAATTGTCAACCTTTTTACTAAAGACATTATTGCCAGGCTGAGTATAATTACAGTCTAAGAATATATGATTTAAAATTAGTCTTCCACAACAGCATTGTTAACTGGAACTAAAGCAAAGGGTATTGATGAGATTGGTCTGGGCATGTCTATGCAACATACTGCAAAATTGCTCGGAGATATCAAGTTACCACTAACTAGTCTAGCTCAAGTCCTGCAAGCAACGTCAACTACATTAATGAAGCAATCTATTTGAGTGAAGTATCTTCTTCTCTCTTCTTTTACAAGTAAACCTAATGCTCTTGAACCAGGCATCCCTTTTTTCTGCATAGAAACAGCACATAGCACAGTTTATCTTAGTAACCGACATCTATCCTTAACATTATTGTAATGTTACCTACCATAACATTATAGTAATAAAATAAACACTGTCACTCAGAAAGCAAACTGGAGCAAGATGATTTCTGCCATATGTAAAGAACCTAAGATATGCATTTCAACTGAATATTTTTTTCTAAAATAGGATTTTTTTTCTAAAGTAGTGGGATATTTTGGTAGAATAATATCATGACTCTATTGGGGAACTAAAAAAAATTATTAGGAGCTATGCTTACTGTAGGAGAAAGTGAAAACATCCAAAATGACTGTTTAATACTTTGAATAATAGTCTATTGACCGAATGCATTGAAAGTCCTTAGAAATGGTCTAATCTGAAAAGTAAATGAAGAATGCCCAGTATGCAGTGCTTACTTAGAAGATACCACTTTTATTTTGTGTTACAGTACCTCTCAAGTGAGACCAGGTCCCTCTGATGCTACTGAATGAAATAGACGATCCTGACTACATAAAGTTTACTATTTAAATAAAATTTAAAAAAAAAACCCCAACAACAAAGAGTGGAAGAAAGAATATAGCAGAGATCAGTGAAGCAGCTTATTACTACTTACACAAAAGATCAAGATCAGAGAATTTTTAACAAATCTTGTAACCACCTATTTAGACTTATTATTATCTAATTAAATCACAGAATTACACAGAATGGTTGGGATTGGAAGGGACCTCTGGAGGACATCCATCTAGTCCAACCCCCCTGCTCAAGCAGGATGACCTAGAGCTGGTTGCTCAGGACTGTGTCCAGATGGCTTTTGAATATCTCCAAGGATGCAGACTCAGCAATCTCTCTGGGAAACCTGTGCCAGTGTTCGGTCACCCTCACAGAAAAGAAGTGTTTCTGGATGCTCCAATGGAGCCTCCTGTGTCCATTGCCTAAGTCTACCCATTCAGCCGTAAGCAATTCCTCTTCGATACTGTCCACTACCAGTGCAGTTGGGGGGCTTTTTGTTTTAGACGAAAGGAACACCTTTAAGTTCAAAGGGGAACAAATTAAGATCTTAAAACTAGAAGGCATTTAGATAAGAACACTGATTCAAAAGATGACTAAAGATAGTTCCTTTAGGCAAATGATTCTTTAAAGTGCTAAACAACTCATAAAGTCTTTAACTCCCATTCACGTCAATGGGACCTCAAATGTGTATTTGA
Source organism: Chionis minor (assembly GCA_013398295.1). Taxonomy (NCBI): domain Eukaryota; kingdom Metazoa; phylum Chordata; class Aves; order Charadriiformes; family Chionidae; genus Chionis; species Chionis minor. The sequence continues at coordinate 58,676 of VZSF01002499.1, forward strand.
TAAAAGCCATAGTGTCTAGTAGAGGGTTTTACGTTGTAAACCCAATCCTGAAGTTCTTTGAAAGTCAAAACATAAACTTTGAGCTCTTTTTCTTTCAGAGCTCCCTTGGTCTTATATTTTGCAAAGCCTGATCCATTGCTTAAGGTTATATTGGCACTACTGAAGATAGGTCTAAACAGAATGCGAGAAACATAGATCGTCTCAGAGTAAAGAAGTGAATCAGCTTATTGAGAGATTAGTCAGGTAACTAGGGCAAGTCCAAACACTGGATTTGCATGAGCTAACTTGACTCTGGAAAGAATGTGGTCACAATTCTGGAGTACTGCATGTAAACCAGAAAACTGCTGAGAAGTCCAGTGCTGAATGAGTAAGCTCATGCTGACTGCCAAGGCAACCTTTGGCCTTGGGGTTCAAGCTGTCTGTGATCCAAGCTTGCTTTTGATGCAGCACAGCTGTGTGTCCTTGGCTCAAGTTCACTGAGAAAATTGCTAAGTTGTGAGGAAGAAGCTGTGAGAAAGTACTTAAGCTAGAGCCATGCAAGATAAGAAAAGTAAAAATGTAAAGAGGGATGAGATTGTTGAGATAGTCATTATTAACAGCTCCAGGATCCAGAAGCAAAAATACTTACATGAACAAATATAAAACCCTTAAAGGAAAAACTGGGAATCTGAAGATGGAGACTCAGCAAAATAAGCCCATTCCAGTAAGCAGTGCAGACCAGCCCTTCCTGACCTGTCAGACGATAACCTGTCCAACAGAGACTCATAGAATGTCTCAAGAGATTGGTGACTATGTTAATGCTTATCCTAGTAACATTACTCCTAGCTATTTATTGTGCACATTGCCAAAAATAATTGCTTCTTACTTTTAAGTTCCATATGTTCTGCTTACAGAACATCTTTTCACAGGGGAAAAGGGGGTCGTTTTCCAAAACGACCTAAAGAGGGAGTAGTTACACCAATGCCTGCTGTTATGTGGAAATCACTGCTCTGTGAGCATTTGCTGCCCGAGGTTGGCGCTGCCGTACGTTGCATGGTGTAGACATGCCCCAGTTCTTGCCATGTGCCACTAAATTTATTACCATATACCATAGTCAGTATACACCTGGGGATAAATGGCAGAATCTGTCTCTGAAGTACAGCTACAAATTGGCTAGAGAGGCATGTGAACAAAAAAACAAACCCAGGAAGTAGAACCAGAGTTGTTTAAAATTTGGTGTAAGAAGTCATTAAAAAATAAGACTTGAAGAATTATCCCCTTTCTGAAAGGAAAATTTTATATATGCATGTATATATACTGTGATTGCTGTTGAAAAATGAAGTACCTAGGACTAAATATTTCAAACAGACAAAAATGGGTATGTGAGGCATCAGTCTTTTAACTCACACTTACAAATACCATGAAAAGCTGGAAAATTTAGGCATTCTGGGATTTTTGCTTCCACAAAAAACTGTGTCTTTTTTAATTAGAAAGAACATACTTCTGGTTATTTGCTGCAATATGATTCATATAAAGAATTACTGTATTTTTTCAACAGCTATCTAATTCATATAACAACACAGTAAATAGAAATTAAGAATTTAAATAATTTTAATTTTTTTTAAAAAACCTCAGACTTGTACTATCTACAGGACAATTGTGAAAAAAACTCTCAGGAAATAAATTCCTCATCATAGAATTCAGTTCAGACTCTTTAACCTGAAACTGTTGAACATATTTACAACATAGGGGGAATTTTCTTCCTTTTCATTTTCTAATTACTTCATCTGATTTTAAAGTTACAGTGACATAGTGCTTGAAGTCTCCTACTACATCCGTGATACATCACATACTGGGTGTTTCCTTGGAACACATTTTTGGTGTGATGCAACCTTGCTCAATACTGATAATCTATACAAAACATCAAGGAATTCCTACCAAGACAGAGACTCACATGCTAGCATATCATCTGTAATCAATATATAAATTCTTGTAGGCCACCAAAATGTATGTTTGCTATTTATGTGAGAAAAATCTGATAGGATACAATAAGCATACAATAAGTGTATTATTCTCTCTCTTTTATCTACTTCTGATGTAGACCTTACTACAGGTGAAGAGGTTAAGATTAACAACATTTTGCAGCTGTATATATATACTTTTAATTAAAAAATGGCCTTAATCATTCTGCAGTTAGATTCTTTCAAAGTCTGCTGGTAGAGTATATGAAAACTTGTTATTATACACAAAGCACTGCAATAATTGAGCATAACACACATTAGATACCATGGCATTGATACTAAGTTGCAGATAGGTATAATTTTTTAATTGGCTGCTCATTCTTAACAGTTCTGCATGGTTAAATGACAGCCAAGCAAAGGAAAACAATAAACACACTACTGTGTTTACTGTTAAGCAAAAAAAAAAAAAAAAAAAAATCCTTCAACTGAATTTTCTCTCTAAATTCTTATCAAAGCCCTGTAAATAGCAATTAGTAAAGCTTAGAAATGAGAGCAGGTAAGCTATAAAAGCAAATATCCCCACATCTATTTTAAGAAGTGTCTTAAAATCCTTTATTTTTAATAGCGATTTCCCCTAGTAGGATATATTTCACACTTACTCTCTTTCCTTCTGTAAGATTTTCTGCATCTCAGCCAAACGCAAATGCAAGACGGAAACATGTATTACATCATTCTCTGTTGTCTTAGCTGTATTGTTCAAACTTTTTTCAGGTTCCTCTAAACAGACACTGGAAACTCCAGTGGGAGAGGAATCAGGAGGCTTTGGACTGATTTTTTTATTGTGATTGCTTTGGTCTTTGATTATCTCTGCATCCTGAAACAGAAAAATATGACATCTGAGAAAGACATAAATGAAGCAAAAAGTTTAAAATAACTTCTGCAGGGCCTCCCAAGGCTCTTCTAAATATTTAAGTCATGCAGGAGAAAAAAGAGAACAAGTAACACCTTGTATAGTTGCACTGTGTATGGATAGAATGTGCAAAAAAAGTCACTGTAGTTGGACCACTGTCATTTTCTCACACCTTCTGTCATGACAAGCTTCATATGAAAAATATTTCTAATGTATCTTTACTAAAGATATAGACTTCAGTTATCATCAGTTGGCTATAACTACAGTGATGACAGAATCCTAGAACTAACAAAACCAGTAATGCAATTTATGCATATAGATAATACATTGAGAAACTCTACATTAAGAATTCTTAAACTTCTAATGTAAATCATGTTAAAGCAGGTGATGTACTTATACAATTTTGTATAAGGACCAAAGTTAGCTGCATAACATATCAATTTGGAACCCATTCAGAAACTAAAAGCTCTATACTGTCTAGTTTGAAGACACGTGTTTTGCGTACAAAACTTAAGCAAACCTAACAACAATTAGAAAAAAAAATTAAAAAATTAAATTACATATTTATTGGGTAGATGAATTGTGTCTAAAAGCTAGTCTCTTTAGCAGATTACCAACAACCTATTTCATACCACTCTGTTCTTTTGAGTTTTTAGAAAAATGCCTGAAATCCACATCAGAAAATACTAGAAGCTGCTGAAAAGATAAGACTGGTTTCCTCTCACATATAAAGTTTCATTTTTCAAGTAGTGCATTATTTTATATTAAGGAGAAAGAGAAACAGTTAAAATATATTGTGTGTCATTTCCTTCCTATGGCCCATTTGTCTGCCCAAAAATATGAAAAGTATGCATTTTTTGGCCAAATTCATTCTCAATACTAACACTATGGTGGGTTTTTTCCAGAATTCACAGTAATATAATGTCATTTATGTGCATTACAGAGTGAGTGAAAATTCTGAACATAATACATTCAGGCCTAAGGACCTGATAATTTTAATTCAACTGAAGTAAAATATTTCCTATGTCTTACAATGTAGGAAAAAATATTTTCCTACAATGTAGGAAAAAAATTCCTACATCCACAATGACTGCTGTCTATCAGACAAATAATAAGTAAAGTTTTTACATAGTGTTCTCTATGAAGACTATAAAAAACATTCCAAGGCACAGAATTAAAACTGGTAAAACATGAGCAAATAGTTCATTTTTGATTAATATAACTGGTTCTTTTGCATAGAACTAGGAGCTGTATTAAACCATGTCCATACATGATTGTTTAATGCTGTGTAACAACTTAATTGCTCTTCTTGCTGAACAAAAAATCTTGCAACTTTACAGAAGAATTTGCCTCACCTCTTTCCACATTTCAGAAGTTGCATTAAGGGAGAATTAAGTTGGTTTTTTTAGAAGCCAGGAACCTACATTGCTTTTTTTGATATTAAAAAAAAAAACAAAAAACCAAAAAACAAACCCCATGAAACACTGAGAATTCATGTAACAGAAGTAATCTGTTGCCTTAAAACCTGACATAGAGTCAGAACAATGCTCTAAATTATTGGATATAACAGTCAGCCTCTGTTACTTAAATATTTAGCCCTAGTTGAAGGGTATGAGTTGTTTTCTGTATTTCTCTATATTAGGAATATTAATTAGATGGGTGAAAAAAGTGGTTTTACTATTGCATGGATCTAGTAGTGTTTTGGTCAAGACCCTTGAAAAATCCCATTTCTAGATACACATCCATAATCTCTCACTTTTTCATGAACTTAAAAAATTCCCCATTCTTTACCTTCTTTGTATCTTCATCCTCAGAAGTCTTGTTGGTTTTGCTCAGTTCTTTCACAGGTTGTCCTTCCAGAAATCTTAACTGGCTTATGTTTTTTTTAATATAAGATATGTCTGAGCAAGTGAATTCTGTTTTCCAAGCAGTTACATTTTCTAAGTTTTTCTTCTCACTTACTAAATCTTGATTTATTTTTTTAAGCATACTCAGTTCTTTTACCAGACTGTCTAATTTTATTCTCAATTGTCTTGCTTCCTCTCGGGCTTTATTTCTTTCTGCTCTAACTTTGCTCCATTTTTCCCTCCAGTTAGCAGTACAGTCTGACCACCAGCGCATGGTCTTCTCCATTTGAGCAGCTCTGGCTTTGACTTCTTCCAGTTCCTGAATTCGTATTGCTTCCAAAATTTCCCAATCACTGCTGTAATTTGCAGCCATATATAGATGATGAGATGAACATGGGTAGAAACTCTGAGATGGCATATTTGAATTACACAGATGACCACCTGGTTGGCAAGCTCCAGCTGATTTATAAGGTTGTATGGACTGGGTGCCAAAAACTTGCTTCTCTTCCATTCGTTTCTGAACAGAGTCTAAATTCATGTTGTGATTCATAATCTCATTTCACTCCTAAAAAAGACAAAGACAGACAACAATGCAGCTTCCCTCAATTAAATTATATTAATAACCTCAAACAGTAGTTTACTTCTGTAGTAATGAGGTAATAATACTGTTGTTGTTTTAGAAATGTGCTTCACCAACAAGAAATAGCTATTAAAATATATTTTATGTAATATTTCTTGAGTACAGCATAAACAGATATACCTATTACTTGATTAGGAATTGCTAGCAAATGAAGCATCATTAAATAATCATAGCGCTATCAAAAATTTTTGACTCTAGAGAAACCAGGCAAAAGCTTTCCTTGTTCCAGGTAAGAGTAAATTGAATCAATATTTATTTTAAATGTCTAGTAAGAGGAACCACAATCTGGAACCACAATCACAAATTCACTTGCCTTCTTTCCCAAACTGTGGAACTTCATGTTACGCAAAACTTACCTTAAAATTTGCCTACCTAAGATAATAAAAAAAAATTTAAAAAAATCAAAAACCCCTGACTTTTGGGTTTTCTTTGTTTCAAGAGAAGAGTCAAGCATTTTTACAGAGGCCTTTATTTTTGCTGTCTACATTCTAGAACCTGTCCAAGAAGTATACTCTCATACATTACACATTCTTGAAAGGGTAGCACTATTCTACTATATTGTATAGCCTATCTCATGACAATATGTCTTTGCTAGTAAATATTTTGTAAATAAAATAAAAGTAAATAAAAATATTCCTTTTCATTTTCTGTCTGCTATTACTCATTCAGCCCAGAGGAAAACCAATGCCTCAGAAATTGGTCACTTGATCACTTTCCACACAATGCAGACAATCTACAAGAAGGGCTTAAAGAGGATCCAGGAAATTACAGGCCTCTCAGTCTCACTTCAGTTCCTGGGAAAGTTATGGAATGAGTCTTCCTGGAGGCTGTCACAGGTCAAATGAATCACGTGATTGGGAGAAGCCGGCACAGATTCACCAGGGACAAATCATGCTTGACAAACCTGATCGCCTTCTATAACAAGCTTGGTTGATGTGGTGCAAGTGATGGACATTGTCTACCTGCATTTCTCCAAGGCTTTCAACACAGTTCCCCACAGCCTTCTGCTAGACAAACTAACTGATACATCATGGTCTAGACAAGTAGCCTGTGTGGTGGGTGGGGAACTGGCTACAGGCTGTACCCAGAGGGTAGCGGTTAATAGCTCCTTTTCAAACTGGCAGCCTAACACAAGTGGGGTCCCCCAGGGATTGATACTGGGCCCAGTGCTGTTTAATATTTTCATAAGTGATCTGGATGATGGGATCACATGTACCCTGATGAAGTTTGCCAAAGATACTAAACTGAGTGGGGAAGTGGACATTTAGGAAGGGAGAGGCACCCTACAGGAAGAACTGGATGGGCTGGAAGAGTGGGCTTATGAAAGAACCTTATGAAATTCAGCAAGGACAAGTGTAAGGTCCTGCACTTGTGAAAACATAATCCAGGAGTGCAACGCAGGCTGGGATCTACCAAGCTGGGGTGCAGCTCTGTGGAAAGGGACCTGGGGGTCCTGGTGGACACCAAGCTCGATATAAGTGAACAGTGTGCTGCTGCAACAAAGAAAGCCAACAAGATGATGAGTTGTATCAACAAGGGCATCATCAGCAGAGATAAAGAAGTCATCATCCCACTCTACTCTGCACTTGTCAGACCACACCTGGAATGCTGTGTTCAGATTTGGTCCCTGCTATACAAAAAAGGTGTGGACAGGCTGGAGGGGGTTCAAAGACGGGCCACAAAGATGATCAAAGGACTGGGAGCAAAGTGCAGTGGCAGCCTCTTAATTTAAGAAATACCTTATAATTTAATATTACATTTAACACAATAGAGAACCTGAGTATATAGAATATGGGAAGCATGATTCATGACTTATTTTATTAATTTAATAATAACCTCAAGAAAGAAAAACACTACTCACACCACTGTTTTTACTTTGTTGAATTTCCATTTCATTTTATAGTGAAACATGCATAAATCTCTGCATATATTCCTGGTTTAACTGAAGTAAAATTGTGTTTTCCCATTGACATTAATGAAAGTGGGATTTTCTGCTTGGCAGAGTGCTGTATTTTATGACCAGTGTAACCCAGCACAAATCCACTGCTGCTGAAAAGACAATCCCTCCTTTCTCACACATGCACCTACATGTTTGTGACTAAGTAGTTTTTCCTCTTAGTAAAAGTAGTGAAATAATCAGATCAAACAGATGCAACATTCGCAGTTAGTAGTTTTTCAGCTTCATCGGTGCCCTCATATTTCATTAGCAGCTGCATAAATCCTAGTGTTTCCACAAAATATGACATGGAATTATGAGATGGAAGGAAAGTAGGACTGTCTCTTTTGACAGCACCACAGAACTCCATTCAATTTATATAGCTAGTAGAATGACAGAAGTAATATCCAGGGAGCAACAGCCAAGAGTTTGAGAACAAAACAAACAAACAAATCCATATATTGTATACAATTTTGTACTTCAAACACAGGATTTGACTCTGTGAGAATATTGTATGAAACTGAAAGAGGAAAATGTAGTTCAGTGATAACTAGAGCAGATTTGCCCTCCTATGGAGAAAAGGCTTGGGCAGAAAGGTCTTTTTGCCTTACGTTTTTGCATACAAACTTCCTTTCTTGGCAATCAACTACAATGTAATATGTTGATCCATTATGGGAACCTTAGCTGTCAGGTTAGTCAGCCTTTACAGCCATGGGTGATGGAAACAAACAAACTGCCCTTTAAACTGCCACACATCATTGTAATGGCATTTCCAAACATCTGGGTTTTTAAATTATTTTGTAGAAAAATCCTAGAATTGGAAATTTTAATGTAATATTTACATTTTCTGCAGGTTTTATTCACACAAAATTTCATTTAATCAGAAGGATAATAGCTTCCCAGGAGTGTTAAAACACAAGGCTAATAGCATCAAGGATGATTATTCTTATGCAGTTAGTTTAATATCCATGTCTGAACAGAGCAACTTGACTGCTACAGACCTGCAGAGCAACTCTAATGAAAATGGCAATAGGAATTCTGTTTTAACTGTGAACAATTAAGACTTGTTCTTTTATCTATTTTAAAAGAAATAGATCAAAATACTAGTCTTGAAACCAAGCAGAGATATTTTAAAATAACAAAAATATGTTGACTATTATTATAAATGCCTGAAATTATCACAATTCCAGACGGATGATTAGAATGGGTTTTGTTGGTTTTTTTTTTTATGTTTTACACTTCATATAATTTCCTCAAAAATACTGCACTGATGAAATAATCATAATTAAAAAAAGTTTAACTGAAGACTGTTGTAACACTGAATCAGTTGATATTGATTCTTTCATCATCCCTGTAGTTACCGGGATACTTCAAAAACAATTTCTTTTCTATGGTATATGAACATCTCATAGAAAAGTAATTGATGGTAAAATATCATATATCTACATTGAACTTTGAAAACTCTTATCTATATATAATGTTGTCAGTTTGTTCAGTGGGGTGGAGGGGGGGAAAAAGAATAATTTCTAAGGCATATGTTAAAGATAACTAAGAGAAGAAAGTTATCTGCTAATACTTTTACAGACACAGACCCCTAAACATCAGAAATTTTGCAAGTATAAAAGTGAGGAAAAAAATATACTGTCTGCAGCTAGTTTTAAGGTCGTTAGGTTGAGTTCACAGTAGCAGACTAGCTAGTACAGCATATGCAGTTTAGTGAGCATAATTACTTAATATGAGATAACTGGATAGAAAGACAAGATAAAGTTAGGGAATGGGATAAAAGAGGATTTTCTGGCCAGTGAAACCTTCTGACAGCTGCATTCTTAACAATTTAGGGATAAGAAGTAACACAGAATCCCTCATAGACTAATTTTTCTTTGCTGAATAATCTAAGTATGCACAAAATATAGTAAGCAACATTCATTGTATCATGTGAGTGGGGTGCAGACAGTATGAGAGAGAGGCAGATATGATAGTTCTCAGGAAAAAAAAAAGATGCAGACATTTGGCAAACACTTCAAGGAATATACTAACTGTATATAGTCTAAACTGTACTACTTTATATTGCAACATTTACTTATTTACCTCAGGAACATAAACACCAGTAAGAAAAAGAAGAGCTCTTGATTTATTATTACAGTCTATTATTGTTATAGGCACAGAGAAATGTATTAATCCTTGGTGGGATAGTTAAAATTGGAGGAGAGAAAAGAGTTATTACACTTCCCCCACGTTAATACCTGCTCACTGAACCTGGGTTTTTCAGTGAGTTCAGTAGCAAGGTCAGCAGCTTGAGGATAATATTTCAATATCTCAATATCCTTTTACTAATTACATGACTTAATCTTTAGTTACATGCCTCTTAATTATGAAGACCTCGGCCAAACTTTTTTTTAAAGGGAACATGTATCTTTACAGAAAATGTCTGCTTTTGATTAAGCCACGTTTTTTTGGTTTGGGGTTGGTTTTTTTTTTGGTCTAATCTATAAATGTAATAGGACACAATGAACAATTAAAACTTCATCTGTGCTTTTGTAAGTGCTACTGGAAAGTCAGAACTTTCCATGATATTGCTGCTGCTGCCCTATCAATCAATAAACCCCGAGAAAGGATGAAAGCTTTGAGAAGATGGACAGGGGTGATGGGCTTGTTATGGGAAGAATGTAGGGAGCAACTGTCACTCCCTGAAAACTCGTCTGTTTACAAAGGGATGCTAGCTACAGAGCAAAAGACTCAAGAAAAGGAGATCAAGTTATGTGTGCCCATTCCTGTAGTAAAATTGATTTTAACCAGTAAGCTGTTACCCTTAGGGGTTCCACCCAGTGACTAGAGAATTGGGTGAAAAAGCGTTGGCAAATAAATGGTAGAAATGGATAAGGGAAAAAACCACTGTGCTGGAAAGTGATTTGTGATATAGGTCAATCTAAGAACATATCCATAGAACTTATATCTAATCACCAAAATTTAAAAATCCTGTGGCAGCATAGTTAGGTGGCTGATCACTTGGCTAGAATAAGCATAGCACAAAACTCTGAGGCAGTACGAGTACCTGGTTACAAGAATGGCTTGGACATACTGGGATTTATTATTTATTTCAACAGGCTGTGAGGTGAGGATGCCCCATGGCAAAAGCTTTGGCAAAATAAATTGTAGACTCGTGCCACTTTTGTCAAACAACGGTATAGCGCATCACCAACATTTTACCAGCTTCAGGGAAGGTAAACTAATCTGGGAAACTTGCCATGTAGGTTATATTCATGCCTTAGAACAAACACCTGGAGGGTGGAAAGATGTCCTTACAGGAGTAGAAATAGTGGTATATGTGCACCCAGCCTAAACTACTACTGGTTTGCTACTTTTCCATTGCCCTGACTAATACAGTCTTACAATTAATAACATTGTCAGAATAAAGTAGTACAAGCCTGATGTGATTCAAATGTTGTACAATGGATTTTCCACCTACTGTATCAACCTCAAACTAACGGGACAGTAGACCGACGGAATGGAATACTAAACCAGCAGATATGCAAGAGTGAATCTATTAATACTCTAAGTGGGGATCCTATCTGTGAGAACTCATAAGTTGGCTACACAAGTGACAAACCCCCATGCAACATACCATAGATAAGGGACTCCTATCAGCAGCTGCCCAAATGCCTGTTAAAACAAAAGTAAAACCCTCCTGAAGTCCATAAAATGAGATTGCAGTTAAACGTCCACCTCATGGGTTATCTGTGTGACTCTCCTTTTACAATGAAAAAGGACTATGGGATGTTGTAGACAATAAAGGGAACAAGTTAACAATAACTGCAGTTTGGATTATGTCCAAGACCTGAGTGTCTTCTCTTGCAGAAAATGTGGCCTTACTGGATGTGAAGGTGTACATTGTTGTGACAGAGTGAAATGGGTACTACAGACACGTAAGGCAACTAGTGGCCTACAATAATTACACTAACTGTACACAATGAGAAAATAATTCATGACATCTTTTTTCATAAACGCTCCTAATTATCACTGGGCAAGTCAATGTAAATGGTCAAAATTAAGATACCATTTGTTCCTGATTGTGTATCTTAAAAAGTTGTCAGAATTTTCTTTTAATAGAAACACCCTTCACTTAACGCAATTGCATAATGCACAAGAGCTTATGATTATGGCTCCAAAATTAATGACTATGAATGTATATTCAAACTTAACCAATATATTACTCCTGTATGCAATAAAACTTTTGCTGATTATAGTGAACGTTTCTATGACTGGTGGCTACAAAGTCACAGACCAATAGGACATAGAACTAAAAGACATATTCAAATTTTGTTGGGCAAAATTGGTGTAAGAATTGAATTAATTTGATACTGAAACCCTAGCAAATAAATTTTCAGTATTAGGAGAAACTAAAGCTAGGGTGACTAGAGTGACCTGGAAAAGGTTTAGAGGAAAGAGAAGCAAAAATATTATAACAATGAACGCAGAGCTCAAGCTAGATAGAGCCTGATGTGTGCTGGGACCAGTGTCGTTAGGTCAAAGAGAGGACGTACATACATAAGACACAGTGGACAGGAACAGAGTAGGGCTGATTTCACCTGCAGCCATCATCTCCTGCATCTTTGCAAAGCAACTGCCTGGCAGTTTCTTCAGAATCTGCTCGCTCATGGAAATGCTGTAGACCAAACTTCCAAGATGACAAATAGAAATACCTCAGCTTACCCCAAAAGTTTTTGAAGAAGATCCAACAGCAGCCAGACTGTTGAGGCTTTTGTGATTGCCAGTATCACACAGGGGACACCCACATCATGATGGAGAAGGAAGAATGAACATTCTCACTTGTAGCTCAGTAACTATTTTCCTCATAGACAAGTTACAAATTAGAGAACTGGTGAGTTAGAGAGTTCATGAATTAATGAAATAATGAATTAGTGAATACACAGGTTGGACTAGTGTGTACAAAGATAATTCAGCCATTGTTTGATGTCTTTGTGTGCTTTGGTGTGGGGTGTCTTGGGGATGGGGTTTTTTTTTTCCTGTTTTTTTGGGGGGTTATGGTGTTTTTGTTGTGTTGGTTTTGGGTTGTGGTTTTTTATTTGTGTTTGGTTTTTTTTAAAAAAAAAACATAAAATAAAAAGTTTAATTTATAGAAACTTTTTTAAGCTCATAAAATAAAGTTTAGTTTTCAGAGTACATTGCGCTGTAAGTTTGAGAGATCCAAACAGACCATGACAACATATGCAAATTACCATACTTCCACAGTCTGTGCCTGATCATGGTTTCTGTTGGCAAGTTATAAAATTTGTTGTTTTAAAACTAAAAATTAAAAGATGGTGATTTCAAGATTTTTCAATACAAAGCCAAAGATAATTTTGTATATTTTTTCCACAGCTATAAACCATAATGATATTAAACCATATGGTATACTTTTAAGCTGTTTTTGTTGTTTCCAATATTATATTCCCTACATGTGTCATAACTAGAAATCTGCCAAAAAGTGTCCTGAAGAGAAAAACAATGCAAATTATATATTTCCTATTACAATTTATATGAACTTTTTTTACCTGTTTACACTTCTCTAGCTACATTCTTTTTAATATCCAAATACCAATACAAACAAAATTTATTTCCAAACCCCACTTTATTTACTTCTCATATCCAGTAACTAAAAACACTTATGCTGTGAAAACCATAAAATAGAAAGTTATGTGTAGTTAGAAACAAAGAGAAATATTTGTGAGGCTTTGTTTGATTTCTTTTGTGTGTGTGTGTGTATGTCCAATTATGAAATCATACAATGGTTAGAGTTGGAAGAGACCTTGAAGACCATCTAGTTCCAAACCCCCTGCCCTGCGCAAGGACACCTCCCACTAGACCTGGTTGCTCAAAGCCCCATGCAACCTACCCTTGAACACTTCCAGGGATGAGACATCCACAGCTTCCCTGCACAACCTGTCCCAGTGTCTCACCACTCTCACAGTAAAGAATTTCTTTCTAATACCTAATCTAAATCTGCCCTTTTTCAATTTAAAACCATTAGTCCTTGTCCTATCACTACTCTCCCTGATAAAGAGTCCTTCCCCGTCTTTCCTGTAGGTCTCCTTTAGGTGCTGGAAGGCTGCTATAAGGTCTCCCCAGAGTCTTCTCTTCTCCAGGATGAACAATATCAACTCTTTCAGCCTGTCTTCATAGGGAAGGTGCTCCAGCCCTCTGATATTTTTTTTTTTTTGTCCTCCTCTGGACTTGCTCCAACAGGTCCACGGCCTTATGTTGGGGGCTCCAGAGCTGGACACAGTATTCCAGGCAGGATCTCACCAGAGGGGCAGAATCACCTCCCTTGTCCCACTGGCCACAATTCTTTTGATGCGGCCTACGATATGGTTAGCCTTCTGTGCTGCAAGCTCATATTGCTTGGTCGTGTTGAGCTTCTCATCAACCAACATCACCAAGTCCTTTTCCTCAGGGCTGCTCTGAAGCCGTTCTCCACCCAACCTGTATTTGTACACGGAATTGCCCCGACACACATGCAGGACCTTGCAGTTGGCTTTGTTGTACTTCATGAGCTTCCCACTGGCCCGCCTCTCAAGCTGTCCAGGTCCCTCTGGATGGCATCCCTTCCCTCCAGCATGTCGACCACACCACACCACACCACACCACACTACACCGCGTCGCCTTGGTCTGGCAAAATATTAAATCTTGTGCAAAAAGGAATATCACTGTTTTCCTCATTATTTCCTTACAGTACAAACATCTTTGCCTTCAAAATAAGTACATAAATTTAATTAGGAAAGGTTAAAACAATCCAGAGAGAGTAAAAGGAGTAGGGTCAAATGTAAGTAAGCATTTGTCAGTAGAATCTATCAAGACTGGAGTCAAATCCCCCTTCTGAGTTGATCATTACTAGATGATGAGAAGCCACAATATGGCAGAGAGAGAAGGCAAAAAAAAGAGACCCAAGTTTCAGCTTGGCCTTCTATTGAAAAATCCACAAAAAAAGTTTGTTAACTACTCTATCAAGCCTAAAGTTCAAAACCAGAAAGTAACTTCAGGAAAATAGTGGTTCTGTAGGGGAAATTGCATTTGACTACTATATAAATTATTGTGATTGACAAGGTGCTTCTGAAGTACTCCCAGAAAGTGTATTATTATATTAGCAGTTCATGTATAGCTAAATTCCCAGGAGAAAAGGTAAAGGGTGAGCATATTAAAGACAGTGACTGAAAGGCAATAAGCCACAGAGTAATAAGTAAGTGAAAGGAGTACTTGGGAACAGCTGAATCTTTTTCTGATTTATTCAGAAAAAAGACAGGATTGTCCAGGAATGAAAGGAAAATAAAGCAATCACCATAACGCTGAAATAAGCATTTTACATTATACAACAATATTAAGTATACTGCTACTTGATATTGCAGCATTGGTGGCAAGAAACAAAATGTCTCTGACTCCAGAGGAGGAATTCTTTCTATCATTAATAGTACCTTGCTTCTCCTGAAGGTTTGCATAATTCAAATGAAGATATGTAGGGTGAAATTGTATACATATTATTTAAAACTGCAAGAAAAGAAATGTAAAAAAATGCCCGAATGGCCCTCAGGCTGGCCACACCAGTCACATTGCCATCCTCATTTGCTATCCTTCCCCATAACCTACTCCAAGCCTTTGAAATGAGATTTACAATTCCAAGTGGAAGTCGTCCTGTCCATTTTGGAAAAAGTCTCTAGTCTCACAGCAACTCTTTTGAAAAAAGGCATACTATATCGAAGTCCTGAGTAATCTGCCCTGAGCAGGGGGACTGGATTAGATGAACTCTAGAGGTCCCTTCTAACCTCAGCTGTTCCATGAATCTGAGCAGCATGATTTCTGAGGACCAACGCATGCTGCCTTCTCCAAGTTTTAACAACATTGCCATAACGGCCAGAAAACAAGAAGAAATCAAGATCATGAATTTTGAATCTCTGAATACATAACTTTTAGCCAAATGGTTCACAAAACACTATGTAAGTGTAAAAGTGCCATAACAAATATATCCATTTTGTAACAGCAACTGAACTGCCTTAGAAGCAACAATTCTGCATCGTTGTCAAGAACCATACGGTATATGTGCATTTTTGTCTTCTGCAACCCTTCCAGCTCATTTCTTTTTAAAAATCAAATAATTTTATAATGCAAATAACTTTTACTAGAAAGAATAGAGGAATACATTGATTTACTAGGGTTTTTTTATGTGAACATATTCATGCTCTAGAACCTTGTTCTAATCAACTTGACTCTTGAACTTTCAAAAAACATCAGCAGATTATGGGGAAAAAAAGCATTTTGTTTTTCAATGTTGCATATTATATGTAATGATCTGCTATTTAGATACTTCTAAATAACAAAATCTTGATATTCCATTATACATATTAGCATCAAAATTCACTAACACGGTTACAGAAAAACACGTTGTGTCTCCTTAAGAATTCAGTGATGTATGAAAAAGATTTTCTCTTAACTACATTCCCATTTAATCTACTTTCAATATAATGATTGAAAGGTAAACCCAGATTATCTGCTTCAAAAAAACCTGCCAATTTATTTTATGTTTCAAGTGGCCTAATGTGTCATCTTGGAATTTTCTTTGTTTCATTCAAAACTTAAAAACAAACCAAAACCAAACAAATAAAGAAGACACATACCATGCAACAGTTAACGCTGACATATTTAGCACTGCTACAATCCACTCTTTAAAATCTCTAATTTGCTAAGAATTTGATCATTTTATGGGATTATATTTACGTCATTTCTGTAATAGATATCAGGGTCTACTCACCCTCATGCATGAATCAAAAGTGTATATTCTAGAAAGAAATACAGTTTTAAAATATATTGAGATATGAAACCTGATTGCATATTAACAACATAAAATTCAACTCGGTAACTTTCCCACTTTATTATTGCAAGTCTCAGCTGCTTCTTTCCAGGAGATAGAGGAGTAGAAATGCTGATATACAAAGAAAAGTTTGTTCTTAAGATAAGTTTGCAGAAAGCAAGAAATGCTGAAAAGAACATCTATTCCTCACACATCAGAAAACACTTGAATTTGTAAATGAGTTTAAGCATTTGAAGTTTGGAATAATTTAATACTTGGCTACTTTGGAATTGAGCAGCAACCAGCAAGACCAACTGAATATATGAAAACCAAGAGATTTAATTGGTTAAGTATGAGCTAAATTTTAAGAAAAGTTAAATCCAAATAAGTACTACGATATAAAACTAGTCTAAAAATAAGGACTGCTACATTATATTTCACATAACTTACTTTTTCTTGAGATTGAGAAGTAGCCAGTTTGTTCCTTCAGATCTGCAAGACAAATCCTTATGAAAGGTTACACTTCTTCATCTTTAGATATTTTTCTTTCTGAGAAAGCATCTATGGTGTATGCCCAATACTTATTATTCTCAGGGATGTAACAGGCTTCTTATAGAGATATGATGCCATACAATTTTGTTCTGTCCCTCTTCATCACTTTCTAAGCTAAGTGAAGTCAAAGCAAACTAATGGTTTTGTTTCCACTATGGGGTGGACCCTGATATATCAGTGTGGAAAAGCACAGCTGCAAGGCACAAGGAAAAAGATAGGGGAAGAATGTGTATAAACGTTGGCTTTACCCCTATAAACCTGTTCTCCCAACATAAACTGTGACTATGCAGAGCACTGTGTGAAGACAGTGGTAAACAAGGTAATCAAACATTCCCAGATACTTCCCAGGCTGAAAGTCACTTCTAAGCACAGATGGAAACAATCCAGAAAAGAGCTAACTGCAACAGCAGCAATTAGTGACTTGCAGGAAACATTTAATTCTCCATAAAGTTACACAAAATTTTGTATTTGGACTGATGTTTCTATTGAAACTATTACTTTTACTGTGATTCCTGTAACCACTGAGGTATTATATATTTCTCTTGATGTGTTTCTGTAAAATAGAGTAGAAACTTTCTATGCCAACAGGAGAATTTGACTGCAGAAGCAGTCAAACCAGCATTGCTAAAAACTTTTAACAACTGATTATTTTTTTTTTCTCTTCCCACAGAATCAAAACACCCCTAGGTAAAGAGAATTTGTTCTTATTAAGTTACAGTAAGATATAAGATGCCAACAACTAAAAGCAATAACTAAGGACAAGAATTCTTTCACAGTATATCTTATATTATTGTTGCCGGTGGTGGTCTTGGAGGTTCTTGCTCAAAATGAAATGCTGTAATTCTTTGTAAAAGGAGGCACCAGAAGAGAACCTGGCCCACTTCTCTGTGGTCCTATGTACTGCTTTTCTTTTTACCATTTTCTCTTCATGTCTTAATAGCCACTTCCAAGTAAAATCCTCTTCACTGTTTCATTTTCTTTCTAAACTGCTGGCGGGGGTACAGCAAAGCGCTACAAAGATGATTAGGGAGCTGGGACAGCTTTCTTATGAGGAAAGGCTGAGGGAGTTGCTCTTTTTAGTCAGAGGAGAAAGGAGGAGAGAGGAGGATCTCATCAATGCTTACAAATACCTAAAGGGAGGGTGCCTGGAGGAAGGGCCAGTCTTTTTTCAGTGGTGCCCAGTGATAGGACAAGAGGTAACAAACACAATCTTCAACATAGGAAGTTCCGTCTCAACATGAGGAGGAACTGCTTTACTTTAAGGGTGGCAAAGCACTGGAACAGGCTGCCCAGAGATGTGATGGAGTCTCCATCTCTGGAGAAATTCAAAAGCCACCTGGATGCCATCCTGTGTAACCTGCTGTAGGTGGGCCTGTTCTGGCAGGGATGTTGGACTAGATGATGTCCAGAGGTCCCTTCCAACCCCTATGATTTTGTGATAGGAATTTATTTTATATATTATACAGATTATATATAATACTGTACACATGCACATTCATTAAAAAAGACAACTTCGAAGGTAGTCACAGGTTACAATAAATTTAAAAACTAAACAAATTCTACTCTTTTTTCCTGTTTTGGAAAGTGGCAACCAAAAAAACTCTAAGCAGTTTGAATACTACTTCTTCAAGATGAAAACCTCTATGTGTGCGTGTGTGTTTATATATGTACTGGTTATATACCGATATACATATACATACTCATTGTGATTTGGGTCTACTGGTTAACACAATTCATTACATATCAATGCAATATTTTCCAAGATTTACACAGACAAGGTGGTGTTTCTTTACATGTCTTTGAAGTCATATTCAAATGCTTAGGGTTAAATACGGGTAATATAAATATTTGTACATACACATGTTGTCATTTACTACCCATAAGGCCAAAATAAGCTCTGAAGTACTGCTTTAAATATAACTTACAGTAACTTTGTTTCCCCAAGAATGTTTTGTTTGATTACAAACCTTCATAATATATCAACTATAGTTTTTATACATTCAAGTCCACAGAACTGATACTGATTTCTCGGCCACTATACTTGGGAAAAAAAAAAACAAAACACCCAAAAAAAGTTGTATAATCAGATCATGCAGAGGGGGAGGGCAACGTGTGTGAAACGAACAACTTTGCCAGACAATCTCAAACAGAACTAACTATTAGGCAGAAGCCAAGACAAGCGTAGCCCAATATAACTAGCTTGCTGTGTCTTTTGAGACACAATAGTTTGCGTGGCTGGGTCCCTTTTGAGGTTGCCTATCACTTTTTTTTTTTTTATCACAGCGATAAAAGAGGCAAAAGTCAACTTCCTAGACAGTTCATCTTCATCCTAATTGCCTAAGTTTTAGATCTTTTCAGGGTAACCAACTTAGGAACAGGTATACAAAACCCATTGTAAACTTCTGTACTAAGCAAGTAGCCAACTCACCTAAGTTCTAATCTAATCTCACTGATTCTATGTTAAGATTGGTAATCTACCATGGTATACCTTTATTGTCTGCATGATTGTTAGGAAAGATAGGCTATAAATAATAAACTGAATAATAACTTCAATTCATACCAAATTCAGAGTGTATTGAAACTAAAGCAATGTTAATTCATACAAATGAATTCATATCAGTTAAAAGTCTGGTCTAATAGGTATCTCCTGAATAGCATAGAAAAATTTTTTAAAACAATAATAATCTGCTCTCAAACTTGAAATAGGTAATTGCTTCAGAGGAATAAGGTTTACATTAGCTAATATTAGTTCAGTATACTGAAACACTGTCTTTTTAATGCTTATGGTTAAAGATGCAAATGAACTCTTTGTGTGATTTATGAAAACACTTAGGCATCTTGTTCTTCAACACAATGAGATTTACTCTTAATCACATTAAAATGCTTTCTGGGGTTTTTTTTGACATTTCCAGAACTGAAACAAAGAATAACCAAGCACATGAGTTTCCTCTGTTTCCAGAGAAAGAAGAGCAAGTTAGTTTCAGTGAGTGTTAAACATGATCATATGCTTTATGATTTTTTAGCCCACATTGAAATTAACAGCAGTGCTAAAGGTATCATAGCCCCTTTATTGGAGACAAGTAGGCTAAGCAGGTAGCTTTTTACACTGCTCAGCTCCATCGCAACAGAACCAGTTGTCAGTCAACAACAGAAAATCTCAAAAGACTCCACACAATCAGAGTTGTCAGTACATTATCACAGGATATGCAGCTCAGTCAGTACACACATGCACTATCTTGGTTGTACTGACAGACAGCCTTTTGACATAACACAGAAGAAAAGCTTTCATGGATTTGCTCTGAACTTTCCAGAAAGAGGGAAGACTCCAGAAATCTATGGGAATAACATCTAACATCATCCACAAAGTTAGATCTACCTTTAAGCACGCCATTCATAATTGCCTTTAGAAATCTTTAAAATTTGCAAGCATTGAAGATAGTTGTAAGTTAAAGTCAAAGAAGAGAAAGCTAAAAACATTTCATTCAGCTGTTCATTTTCATCCAAGGTGTTTGTTAATCAATTTAAGATATCCAAAACATAAATATTCACAACTAAGCTTTAAAGAAGTTTACAGTACACTATTCAGACTAAAGAACATTGTATCATTTGAGGTTGTCAATGGTTAGCTTCCTCTCCCAGCCATCACTAACATCAGCATTCTACTATTTAATGTTTTATTTATTTATTTTTAACAGCCAAATTAACCTTCATGAGAACCTCTGTATGTTCTTATTTGGTATAGCCAAAACACAAGATTCTCAGCTACTCCCAAATGGCACTGAGGACTTCAAAGACCTATGGTTTTGGTTTGGGTTTTTTTTGTTTGTTTGTTTGTGGGGTTTTTGGAGTGTTTTTTTGGTGTTTTTCCCCACATTTTTCAGATTGGGCTATAGATCAGGTTAGCTAGATTCCTTTCAGTTTCAAAAGGAAGGTGAGTCAACTAAACACAGACTTCTTTAACCATTCTGAAGAGGACTTTACTAAACAAGAATTAGCTCAGACACAATGCTAAAACCTGTCGATGTCGATCCAAACAGTAGAAGTCCCTTAAGTGTATAGAGAAGCTTCATTATTTAAACAAAACCATCAGCAGTTTATTTTCTGGAGTTTATATCACATTTCTAACAACTTCTTGTATGTCACTTAGTTGGAAAGTGACTTTAAACTGGATAACTTCCCTTTCCTTTACAGGTTTTTTTTGCTTACTAGCAAAACAACACTGAGGGGTGGTTTTTTTGTTTTAAATATGTGAAGATGTAAAGATGTATCCCTGAAAAAGTTGGTTTTAATCCTTGCTTATATTCTGAGAAATCCTTCAATTTTTTAAAATACTTGACAATGTCTTAAAAATCGTATGCTTTATGATATGAGAGATTAAGAATTGTCTTGTTATAGTTGAAATAATTCACAATATTTTTCTGTTCAAAACATGACCTACTTTCAAAAGCAATTTCATAACACTGGGAGTAGAGAAAATTAATCACAGATATCTGATGCATTGTTTCAGACCAAGACATAAAACATTCCAAGCTTATTAGGACTCAAAACAATTTTTCTTCAAAACACTACTCAGAGTCAGTCTGGAAAAAAGTGATTTTCCCACCCACATAAGCAGACAAGTAAGAATGCTCATGAATATTTTGTTTTCTCTGGGTTCAAGCCTATCCCTTTGACTTGTTCAACTACTTTGATATAGTTGTATCAGAATTAACAGTTCTGTTATGCAGACACATGCTCAGTTTTATCAGAATAAATTATAGAAGAAACAGCTTCTAAAACAAGTCTTAAAGAATTTTCTTTAAAAAAAAAAAGATTACTTCTTGGACATTTATATGTAATTATTCTTAATTGTCCTTAACCACTGTAGTATTTTAACACCATCTTGTCTTTCAACAGTTCAAGGAATCCTTTGTGGGATTTAATGCTGTAAGACAGCATCTTGTGATAACTCCAACTCCACTAAGTCTTCTTTGAGGGAAATGTACTTAAAAATTAATTCATATTGTCACAAAGCCATAGTTCTACAGTTACTAGAGTGGTCACATAAAATAATCCACAGGGTACCATGTGTTGTATCGTAGAGATCCCTTAAATGTATAAAGAAACACCTCTATTTATTCTTTCAGTGGTCAGTGGGCCAATGAGTAGTAACCGCCAAGTATTGGTTACTCAGCCTGGCTCCGTTCATACTTTCCTTTGAACATTGTCCTTCAGACAGAAGGGAAGTTGGCATTCTTTTGCCAACATAAGTACCTACATAAGTTATGGAGAAACCTTCAAGTCAGCTGAAAATATATTTTTTTAAAAAATAATCAAAACAGTAAGCTTTCATAGCACTTTCTCCCTCGTATTCCTCCAGGACTGCCATTGACATTAAGTAAGAATAGATTTGGCATAAAACCTGTCTCATTTAACCCATTGTAAATCAGACCCAGATTACTCAAATCAGCATGAGCAGAGGACCAAGCTGCTCAGGGAGGATCATTTTCACAACAAACCCGTCAGTGAAAGATTACTGTGTGAAATAAAAAGGGAACAGGAGCAAGAGTGTTTTTTGCTTAGGGACCTGGTTTTCCACAGAATGTGGAATATGGTTTCTAGCAGCCTTAACAGGAAATTAATGCCAAGATAATGTAGTTCCTATATATTGATACATCTTCATGTGATGTCAGCTAAGTAAGAAGTAAATTTCTGTTGTACCATCCTGAAAAAAAAGGGGTTTCTAACAACTTGGAAGAGAAAGGCCCAGTAAGGGTCCCTACAAATGGAATGGACTATTAATAACAACAAAAGTGTTGTTTAGAAGCTAATTTGCCTATTTTATTAGTTATATAGAAGCTTACCAGACATAATTGTAACTGCAATAAATATCTCGTGGCTTGGGAATGCAGGAAAATCTTTGACATTAGAGCAGAATTACAGAATTGTGAGATTAATGTCAGTTTTCAACTACTCACCGAGTTAAGTAGAATGGAAGATTCAAAGCTGAGAAAGAAGTGAAGAGTTAGAACAAGGAAGCTAAGGAACAATCAATAAAGAGGATGGACATAGAATTTATAGGAATACGAGTTATGAATCAATACATGTGATGAAAATAAACACCCAAAATTAAATGCAGATTTTGATATTTCTCAAAAGTTTGTTGATATTGTTTCTTTTCTTTTCTCCATTTTGCTAAAATATAGTTTAATATAAATGCAAATACAGTACTTATCTATATTTTCCATGGGACTTCCCTTAAAATTACTGTTTCCAAATGCAGTTTGCCTTGAGAACCACTGGCAACTACTTATAAGATCGATCACATTTACGCAGTTCACAGTGCACCATAACCAGATCCACAGTCTTCTCAATTAAAGTAACAATAATGACATAAGTAACAGCACCTTTCGCATGTATATATGTGATTTACTGGCATAGAAGAAACTGTTTCCTACTTCCTCTAGGGAGCCAAATTTTACATTTCTCTCGGATGCACCTTCCATTGCACAAACAGAAATCCTTGGAACAGAAAACTTCATTGTTGTGCAACTTTTTTTTTTCTTTTAAATGAAACTTTGTTGAAATTTTTAATGATGGACAGTAGGACATGTCTATTAAGCAACCTGGAAATCTTGTACACGCCGCGGTGCCCTGTATTCCTTTTTGTGACGCTGGAGGGTTCAGTAGGTTGTTTGCAGTTGTTGAAGCAGAGGAAACCCAACAATGAAAAGCTGCACTTTACACTTCAGAGAACGTGCTACATATGCCTGTTTAGAGATCCAATTAATGTAGCCTGAATCTCAATGCTAGAATTGGTTTTCCCTTGGAATTTCGCTTATACTTTATTCAGCTGTACTATTGTAGTGACTTCTTCATTTATTAGCAATTAGTATGAATATGTGATGCAGAAAAAAAGACACAAAAAGTAGAAAGCAATAAATAAAAATAATATACTTCATTATAAGAATATTTTATAGGCTACAAAAATATAGCTAGTTGAATTAAAGTTTGCACTAGTTGTTTTTCCTCATATACTATTGTCTTGAACATCCATATGTTCTGGCCAATTATACTTCAGAGGAAAAAGGTAAAATAAAACTTGTTTAGTAAAAGTGACAGTAGAAGTTGCTTTATTCTGAATACTTTGTGAAAAGCCTTTTGGAACATAACATTTTATTTTTCTGTTTATTAAATTTAGCAGACTTTAATGGCATAATGGTTATCAATATGGAATACTAGTAACATTTGCTAGTCTCTTCAACCCACAGAAGAGTCAACTAGTAAAATATCAAATTTCTACACTTTAAGTGGTTCCAAGACCTACCCCTCTTGGTGCTGAAGTCAATGACAGTGTTTCAAGTCTGTTCATTGTCAGCAGCTTTAGAGCATTCATTTTCTAATGATTTATTTCTCATATCTACCTAAAGTTAACATTAACACTTTAAGGTGAAAGAGTGGCCTCAGTTCAGAGCTAGCTACATGCAAATACATAAAAGTGACAGACATCTTTCTCCTTTTTTCACTAAGTTTTTCATAGAATTCTCTGGGAGGTTTCATCACAGAGTGATATGACTAGTTCTGTTAATGATACCTAAAATACTTTGGAAATCCTTTTATCTTCATTATATTATGTAAGGAATTGCACTCAGAAACTCAAAAAAAATTCTAACATAGGTAATCTAAAAGAAAAACTAGGCTTCTAGCAATAGGATTTTTTATAGCAGAGTCTGCTCTACAAAATGGTTGTAAGAATCAGTGATAACTGGGAGAGACAAAATGCAGCTATCTAGATAGTCAGTAAGAGGCCTGTTAGTCCTATTTGTTATACATACTTCTTGAACTTATCAACGTTACTTTTGAATTTGACCCTTGCTTCTCATTGGCAATGGATCATCCATAGTCTCACACCATCTGGGATATTTGCCTTTCAAATAATGACAAACTAAATATTTTTGTCCAGCATCAACAAACTATAGTATCAATAAATTATATTTCATTGCATTAGAATAATATCATAAGCACACTTTTTCCTTATGTCATCATCTACTTTCTGAAGGAATTTAGGATTATACAACTCATTAGTGGAATTTATTGAAAAAAGAAACACTGTGGAAACACTGTTTTCTAATAAAAAAATGCAGTATGAACTGCTGCAAACTCATAACACTATTCTCCTGACACCTATGTTCATAATTTTAATGATTAAAAGTTACCAAAACTCTACCAGTTTATCCTATTGCAGATGCATTTCACATGATTTAAGAAAAAATAATTCAGTACTGAAACAGTATAATCCTTGAACTTTCTGCATTGATAGTAATTTCTAAATCAAAAACAAGAAATAACCATTTAAGAAAACTGCCATTTTGAAAATTTTGAAAACTTACCTGGTTATGGTGAGAAAGGATTCCACTACATCTGGAAAACAAGCTATGTTTAATGGGGTGTTAGAATTAATACTACTCGATAGTAGTGAAAAGGACAGATGAGAAAAATCCAGCTAGATTCTAACTTAGCCACATACTTCAAATACTATCTGTTGTCTGATCTTCAGTACTTTTGCTGGGTATTTCAGATTGTTTTCCTCCTTACCATCAGCAGGATAGCAACCCATGCTTTTTCCCTGAAGAGAAATACAAAAATTAAATAGTAAACCCACAAGCTTAAGACTCCTTACCCTCTGGGTTTGCCGGGCTCCTCTTGCTTCTCAGTATTACAGACACATGTGTAAACAACAGAATTTCCTGCATCCTTTTCTCATCTGCACAGTACTGGGACTTGGCCAACAGAATTATTTAGAGCATTAAGGCCACTCCACAGTAACTTGAAAAAGATTCTTATTGGTCAGGCTTTATCAAAACTAAACCCACATTTTTCCTTTTCATACCAGTCACTTATCCAAGAGAAAACTTTTTGCTACATTGTTCTTCACTTATATTGCTTCATTCAGTTTTAATTTCTACTTCCCTTTCTAAATTGAAGACTGTAACCCCAGTCCTCCAGATATTATGTATGGGATTAAATCAAGTATTTTAATCACACAGCACACTTAAGAACAGGTACTAGTCTTTTCCAGGTTGGGTGGATTCTTATGCCACTACTTGCTCTTAGTATACCTCCTAAATTTTAAACATCCTGTAACAGGACTAGTTTTTCCCTCTGGATGATTAGCATATCATCTAGCTAATATGTGCATTTTTATAATTGACTCAGTATTTAGACAGACGCTGTTAGACATTTGTATGAAAAATTGTAGCATTTTAGATTATCAGAAATATGAAAAGAATACAGTGAGGAAAGGTAAAAAGAGATTTTGAAAATCTCATTTCTGAAAAATTAAATTCCTTCACATTAAAATTTAGTTACATTATTAAAACAGGAGGTAAGAAATATTTCTTTAACGAATATAAGCTCAAACATTTTTGTAACTGGTACGTGACAAAGCATGATGACAAAGCACTGTCCCCGAACTGATATCACAGGCCACCTAAATGGCAGGTCGTCAGGGCATAGAACTGATATAGTTAGACACAGCTGAAATGATTTGCCATAGTTCTGAAAAGCTAAATAATTCTAAGTGAAAAAAAATCTCATCCTGTGCAGAATACTGACAATTCGTATCTCACAATCTCAGACTGAGAAGACAGATCTCCTTACTCATAGCTTTAAGGAACATATTTCTATTT
Organism: Chionis minor; assembly: GCA_013398295.1. Taxonomy (NCBI): domain Eukaryota; kingdom Metazoa; phylum Chordata; class Aves; order Charadriiformes; family Chionidae; genus Chionis; species Chionis minor. Next base: position 85,005 of record VZSF01002499.1, read on the forward strand.
CCCTACTCACATCCCATGACCTTTCAACAGCGGTAGAGCAGGTGGTCTTTTCATCACAGAGTATCTATTGCTGCTGAACTCTTCACTTATTACCTGATACTAGGATTAATTTTTTTAAAAAAATTATTTTGAGCAAACAAACAGGCAAAACCTCCCACTCCCATTAATTACATGGGCATTGTGTGACTTTGGTGACTCACAAAATGTATTCCACTGCCAGGAGACAAAAGATATACATTAAAAAAGGTGAAAAAAACCCTAAACATTTCTATTAAAAACAAACAAAATAATCCCACAATAAAAAACATCACTACCAAAAAGCCCCAAACAAAGCAAAAAACAAAGAAAAAGCCCTAAGCAAACTGCCCCCCCGAAAACAACCCCAGACCAAAGAAAAAAAAAAAAAAGAAACAACAAAACTCCAAAACAAACAAACAAAAACCCCACAACAAAACCAAACCCCAAGTCTGTATCAAATTAAAAACAACAAAAAAGCCCAACAAACCCCAAATCCAAATAATAAAATAATAAGACAACAGCTACTTTACGCATCTTCCATGGTTCCTCGAGCAGCTACATGTATCTCATCTCCCACTAGAATACTCTCTGGCTACATTCCATTATCCTACTGTAGGAAACTAATTCACATTTAAGAAATCAAGTTATGTACACATTGTAACTTACATGGTATATTATGCCTCTGTAACTAATCACACTTCTACTCATTCATGAATTACAGAACTCACTTTCCACCACTCTTCACTTACTGCAATCTCTAAATGCATCCAAGAAGCCTGTTCTATTGCCCATACTCAAATAAATTCCCAGTTTCTAAAGAAATTGATGCACATTCATTTTATCTGACACAACGTTAAGTAACTTTGATCACAAGTAAAAAGTGAAGATCTGTAACAGAGAATTTATCATTCAAAAAGAAAAAATGAAGGGGGAAAAAAAAAAAGAAAAAAGTGTCAATACACCATGTGAAGGAAGTAGTACTGTTGGAAGTACTGCTGAGTATATACTGAATTATTTGCCACAATGTCTTAAAAATCCCCCAAGCCTCTTTTTCAGTTCTTCTCTCCTGAGCATCCATTTAAAAAAACCCAAAAAACCAAAACACCCACAAACAACCCACAAACCAACCACACCACTGTTATTAACTACCTTTTGGGGAAAAAAAACAACCTGTAGACTTCAAGAAAAAAAGTCACAAAACTGAATTACGCATAACAGACTAATAATAAAGCTACAACTAAAACTCAGGTTCTGTTCTGTTTTGCTCTCTAGTAATCACCAATTCTTGGAGGAATCTTGATTTTATACCATTGTTAAAGATGCATTCAAATTTAACTAAAAAATTACACTGTAAATTTGGGAAGTTACTGTGTAAAATTGTATAGACCAAACTACATAAATGACATGTTTTATAAGCTTTGATTAAATATATCATCAACTTTGATAAGTGAATCATGTCTGAAACAAACAAGCAAAAAAAAAACCACCCACACCCCAACAAAGCCAAAAACTTCTTGTACTAAATAAGCTTGTGGATTGCAAGTCTTTGTGATGTCAGGGAACTACTAGGGAAAGTACTATGAGGTACTATTAGGGAAAGGTAGCAAGGAACCTGACACACCTATGGTGCTAGATTTCATAAGCAATTTTAAATGTTTACTAAAAAATAAGTGTAATAGCTATTTTTACTTGCAAATATAGTCTTGCTTTTCAGTCCCATTTGACCTTGATGTTAGGCCTATCACTGTAATAATCACAGAACAGATGTTGCCAACACACAAGCTTGCTAACACATGACTTTCACACAGGGAACTGAACTGTCTTCCTAGAAATCTCCAGGTATGTAAACAATTCTGGATAAGTTCATACTAAGAACATTAGTACGCTTATCAAGAGAATGAGATCGTGGTCATTATCTTTGTAAGAAAATTGTACTGCAAAAATATGATAAAGACTGTAGACAACATCAATAACCTAGAACATATGTTGCGATACATGGTGTTAGCTGTTAACTGGACTGTTGCACCCCAGACGAGTGTGGGACAGACTCCCTTCACTTTGAGTACGTTTGAACTTTGGCAGCATGACTGACCTGCTTTTTCCAGAGCCACAGAGAAACATTAACAGAACATAAAAACCAGATTTTTAATTTTTAAGTGTCAAGACCCGTTTCCTTTGAGAACACAGAGGAAAAAGCCTGATCCTTTTCATGATTACTGAGCCAATGAAGACGATTATTTAAATTTGTCTCAGAGGAGAAAGTTAGAGCACGTCGTTTTCAAAATACACAAGTTAACAATTTTTACTATATTGATGCAATTTCCTTAGCAGATATAAGAAATTAAATCATATTACTGTTCAAGCCAAAAACAATAAAGCACTTCAAGCAAAAACAGCAGTAAATCAGAACATTCTTATTAACCAAATTGGAAAATAGAAAGAAGTACGAAGCACTAAAATTGTAACCTTTGAAACAGGGCTTCCTTAAGTATTCTCAAAAACCACACAAATATGCTAGTTCTTCTGTGTTGATGAAACTTGCTTTTAATCTTACTATTATTTCATACTATTCCATACAATTTCATACAAATGAAGCAATAAACATCACAATGCATTTGAAAATATAAGTTCATCCTTAACCCCAGACACACTCCCTTAAAAGATGAAAATAAATACAAGACTAGTAGAAGGTACCTTCAGTGCATAAGGATCACAAGATACGGGGAAAAAGTGGTATTATTTTTAAGCTTGTCTCTGCAACAGCAGAAAAACCTAAACTTACAAAACAAAAAAGCCAGCCTGTGAAGATACCATGCCAGTAATCAAAATCACCAGAAGTGAGACACTACTAAACCTTATACATAGACTAGTCAATGTAGAAAAACGGGGTGCAGTTCTATTTCTTTGATACACAGACTAGGATAAAGACACAATTAGTATAAATAATTTAAAGCTTAGAAATTCAGAAGGGGGACAATCTTTTTCCTCCCATTTTCTTCTAAACTCTAGCATGAACTAAACAAGCAATTGTAATAATTGTTTCTCTAGCTTTTCAATTCAGTAGTACTAGCTTGACTTTACCTGTTAACAACACTAACCTAAAAACTTAGTGATTTTTGGACAAAATAGTCATCATAAAACCACTCATGCATTCAACACCTTTCTCCTACCTAAGTAAATTCATAACAGAATGCAAAACTTAGAAGCAACATCAAACATCATCTTGAGAAAACAACTTATTGTAGCATACTGATAAAGCATAACAGGAAGAAGTTTATCTAGAGGTAATACTTTGCTCAGCTTGTTAATCCAGTTCTGACTTCACCTGTGCAACTTAAATTGATTCACCAATGCAAATAGTTACAGCAGCTAAATGCAGACAATTTATCTCGTACAGGTCTGTGCTGACGATTGAAGTTCTTGCTTATTAGAAGTAAAACTGGAAAAAACTACATATTACATTTGCGTAGTGTTAGGCTATTCAATACTTCACAGCACACATAGCTAAGTTGTGACAAAATTACTTTTGTTCTTAAAGAATCACTGTTAATAAAGGCTTCATTTTCTGTTGCTCATTACACTTTTTGTGAAAATTAATACATAACACCTGAAACTGGATTACTCAGTATACTTCAACAGGTCACAGCTTAGCAGAACTACCCTGAATCCCAATATCCAGAAATATAAGCACAGCAGGTTATAAAGCAGGCTCTAAATTCAATGATTCCTGTACACTAAAAGTTATTCTTACATGTTGCAGAATTTCAGTGTTTTATGTTAAAAAAAGAAAAAAAAACAAAAAACCCCAAGAGAAGCCAGCTCAGTTATTTCAATTGTTCCAGATTTTATTGCATGTTGATGTTTATTTTTAAAAGAAGTTATGGAATTTGCAAGAGGACAACACTCCAGCAATTAGAAGATAAGAAAAAGAATAAAAACTGCAGGAATTGCTCTCCTTTCTACTGAATGTCTACAGAAACGTTTCCCCTTTCCATACTTGATAAATAACTCAGCAAAACAGTTTCCAAATAAAGTCTCAATAAAAATATCATTGAAATTTTCTAGTATATCTGATGAAGAAAATACTAATGTAAATTCATAATTTATATTTATGAGTACAGTTTACTGTTGAAAGAATGCAATATTGAAATAGCAGCAACATATTTTAGCAGACTTTCAAATGGAATCAAATTAAGAATAAACTAAGCAGTTTCTTTTTCATGAAGCAAAAAATATTGGTTTTAGCTTGATATTTCAATATGAAAAGCTAAAAAGGGTTGAGTCAAAGAGATACGTTTTTTCTTGCTCTTCAGTATAGCCAGAGTGTATGGAGAGGCTGCCTTGCCAAACCTTTCACTCACTGCACACGAGTGTGATGCTGCTGTGAATTCTAGGTTTGTTCCCTAACACACACATTAGAAAGACATGCATATGTAGGTGCAAAGAAGACAGAGACTTAGCACTGTTTTTCATTTCATCACCTTCAATCAAACACAAAAATCTAATTTAGAATGAATCAGTACTAATCAAGATATTCCTATAAAAGAAATCAAGTAATCTCTGTGTTTGTTTCTGATGAAAAATGTGAAAAGTCACACATTATAATAAAAATTATGAGGCCTCACATTTTAAGGAAAAACTTATTTCTTGATGAATCATTAATATGCTCAGATATCTGTTTGTTTTCCTTATATATCAGTTATAGAATAAACATATTTTTTTAAAAAAAGGTTGACAAATACTGCAATGAAGTGTATGTGTATATTCCAATACCACTTTGGGAAGACTGCAGGATGAGATGCTACTTTGCATCCTTAGAATGTGACTGCTAATAATAAGCAGAGCTTTAGAAACAACCTTTTCTTTTTCCCACTCCTATAACCTAAGAATAATAGTATCTTCCATAAGAATAACTCTGCTCTATACAGGGGATTTTAACAGCAATGGACTGAGACTAGTGTTTCATCAGACCATACATAAAGCAGGGAAGATGTCTAAATTCACATTATAAACACCGCCTATCCCATTCTGAAAAAAAAAAGATTTTTTCTAATTTTTCACAGTAAATGAAAACTTGTAATTTTCCTTTTTGATCTAAAAATAGTTATTTCTTTTACTAGGACAACATTACTGCAGGTACTAAGTATTCAAACAGCAACAGTGACTGTCACAAAAACTTTAATCACCATAAATACAGTCACTGAGTTAAAAAGTTATGGTTTATTCAATTTTACAGGCAACAGTGTCTCTCTGGCTATAGGGTTGCCATTCTCAATAATGAAAACATCTTGTATCTTCAGCATTTTAAGTGACAAAATTTGGCAAAAATGTTTTCATTTAGGTTCCTGAGTATCTGGACTTCATCTGTATCTATTTCAGAAAAGAAGCTATCTTAACTAGGTCTTTAAATCAGCAGATTGTAAATAACATCCAAACAAAGATGTGTTCCTGATTTTTTCCTGTAGTCCAAAATGAAGATGAACATCAGATGCATACAGATGTTGAAAGTCAGTGTCTTGGCAATACTTATAGGTCAACAGCCATTAAAGAGACCATAAAAAGCATGAATGTATTTAAGACCTTGCTCCATACTCCTGTGATGACTTTGATCAGGTCAATTGTCCTTACCTAAAGTTAAATCAAAATTATAACCCAGATCATTTACATTTCATTCATTCATATTTATATATAGAAAGTCAAGCATGAGTCTGTTTTTTTGGTTTTGGATAGGATCAACTCAATTTCTTTTTGGTTTTTGTTTGTTTTTCATACAGAAACAATAACTACAGCAATAGAATACTTTTATCTTTCTGCAGTTTTCTTTATTCAAAGCACCACTAAATCATGACCAAAAATGTACTTCTTTTGGATAATTCAGTAACAAATCTTGGTGAATAAGTAATTTTGCAGCAGCCTAATGAGAAACACAAGAATCTTTTCTTGCAAGCTTTTACTTTATTGTTTGTTAACCTACCTGCTATTGTTGTAAAAAATAATCACAGCTTCAAAACAAGCATTATTAATCACCTGAGACTGTTATATACAGCATAAGACTCTAACATGGAGACGTATGCAAACTACCCCCAAAAGAATTACTCAAGAGCATTAAAAAAAATGCATTGGTCTGGGCAGAGTGTCAGGCAAATGTCTTGAATTAAAATTGCAGTGCAAATCACTTTTCATATATGACAGCAGAAACAGAATTTGTGGACATACTTATATGTTACAAATAACCTGCAAGTACTGTACCATACCATGTATGAGAAGTTGTAAAAGAGAGTTGACATTAATCTCAAGATGTGAATTTTTATTATAGTTTAAAAATACTCTCTTATTAGAAGTACCATGCACAGTTTATCTGTCTCTTTCCATGTAGTCTTACAGCCATCTCGATTAACATTTCAAAGTTTACCCGTCAGCAATGGTCTGAACACAAGAATACCCATGAAGACAGCATGATGCATCTGAGAGCCAAGATTGTCGCAAACGTCTTGCATCTAAGATAACCCACACTTCTTGCAGTACATCTTTTTTAATTTTTTTTTTTTTCCACATAATCTCTCAGTAACAAGAAGCCCCTTGGTAAAATAAGCCATTCTAACTGTACCCTTGAGAGCTCTAAAGACCACATATATGAAAGTGGCTGCTGTGGATTAGCCTGAGAAGTACATCTGTTTCCCAGGAAATTATTAAAGATTGCTACTGAGTTGATTGAATTTTATTTTTAATGGTTATGTTCAATGGGAACATATCAATGGGAATCCTGAGTCCAGTTTAATCTTTGTCTTCTGTTTTAATGAGACTAGAACTCCAGCCATGTTGCTTTATGATTTTTTTACTGAAACAAAAAGGACACTGCTTATTACTTGCATTCTGGGCTTGTCAGAGACTTATGTCATTTCTGAAGGACCACTACAGGCTGATGTGTATACATTAAAAATATTTGCTGTCACTTAACACTTTCTTTTACATTTTAACATCTTCATCTTTTTCAACAGAAAACTGCTTGGCACAATCTTGTACTGCTTCAGAGTATCCTCTCACTAATGTGTTCTGCTCAATCTAATTCTTCCTGTCAGTTCTTAGTGGCATCATACTGAAGCACAGGAATGCCCAGCAGAAATGAATGGATGAACCTTCCTAATATCCAAGATCCTATCACAGATAACCCAAAGAAATACATTCTGTACTGTTTAACTTGACCCAGTTTGATGGCTGGCATTTCTTCCAAACAAGAACAAAAGGACAGGAAAGCAAGAAACAAAATAAAAACTGTTCTGTGGAAAATTCATTCATTAAAGCAATTCAGACAGATAATGTAAGCAGCTAAAAGGATCATTTTCAAAAATCTAAAATATTAGTAACTTAATCCCTCATTCTAATATTTGGGATAGTTAAATGAACATGGGAATAACATATGGGAAGTGTGTGTGTGCAGGGGGAAACTAAAGCAAACCAACGAAACTCATGTATGAAAATATCTATAACTAAGGATCTCTTCACCCTTAGAGCAGGACCTTTATTTCTATACTAAAAAAATAGTTTTGTCATGCAGTGCAAGCATCCACTCAGAAAGTACTCTTTGGTGAGACTTTTCCATTTCTTATTTTGCTAAATCTCCACTTTACTCCTTTCCTAAAGAAAATCAGTGCTAGAGTTGAGACATCACTTTCTAACAAAAAAGGAGTTCTGTTCTCCATGTCTCATAATTTAGCTATGAAGACTCATCTTTAATAATCACTAAAAACTGTGTTGTTGTAAATAAAACCATGGTTTAAAAATACAGATTTTCAATGCGAATAAATATACGAGCAAGTTCAGATACCAGAATTGGAAAAAGAAACCATCAATAAATTCATTTAGTAACTCAAGCCAAGCATGCTTAGATTATTGATAAATTTAATTTTTTAGCTGGGTGGTGGCTACCATCAGTCTCACACAGCAATAAGCCTTAAATCTTTTAGTGCCAGATAACTTCTACTGTTCTACAAGAAGGGATTGAGAATTAAGGCCTGTCTAATACCTGAACAGGTGATCTGCTTTTCACTTCTCAGAGTTTGGCTAGGATCAGCACCATTTTGACTGATTGCCTTAGCCAAGTATGAATTCATCTAGTATTAGAAGTTTAAGTTATAGTTGACACTTTCAAGGTACTAGAGTTATGAAAAATGTTGAAATAAATTAATTATAAAAAGTCTTATGGAAATGTTAAAGGACATTTGTAATCATACTTGTACATCGACAGATTTTATTTACAAAGATCAAAGGACCTGTATAAAAAATGTTATAGAATTTTGCTACTGATGTGTCTCTGAAGACAGAAAAATTCAGTATACAACTTTTACTGCATCTTCCTGATCAAGTGTTTCTTTTTCTTCTCCCTGGCCACCCTTCAAGAGGGAAACTAAAGACAGAAAGGTGCTAAGAAAGAAAAACACAAGAAGTTTTAAAAACAAAAAAATTACCACTATACCTGTCTGATATTTTGATATATATTATCAAAATTAAATTAAATAAAAGATTTAATGACTATAGGAATGCCTTATTGATAAAAAAATCAAAACTATTCAAGTATTTATCTTTTTAAGTTAATGTAGACGAATTAAAAATGTAATTAAAAAAGTATTGTGAAGGCATGATAGCATCAAGTGGAAACCATTGTTTGACCTCTTAAGTAAGCAAAACAAGAAACATTCCAAGTAAGTGTTAATTTTGACTAATGTATATGGCATTTAGAAAAGCAATGACAATTTTGCTCTCAGAACACTGGATATGATAACTTTTTTCTTCAGAAAAACAAACAATGCCACTTTCTGTTAAATTGTCAGTACTTGCTTTTATTCAGCTGGCAGCAAGAATTACTGTTGATGAAGGTAAATGGTAAAACTTCCACTGTTCCCATTTGGCTAAATATATCTGTTGGCAACCCTGAATTCAAGCAACCTAGTTGTCCACAGTCCCATGACTAAAGAACAGATTTAAAAGAAAGATAAATAATTTATTTTTCTATGTATTTTTTATGCACATATTTTTAATGCAATGGGAAACATTTTTTCTATATTTGTGGCTGATTCAAATCCATTGAGGTCAGTCTGATGAAGTAACTTGTTAGTTTAAATTATGTGTGGATTTAGCCTTGTCTTTATTCACAAATAAATGCAGTGGTCTTTTATGTATTTTGTGAAAAAATTATCTATCCAATGCAGAAAAAAATCCCACTCTTATGCATATGATCAGGAATATATTTTATTTAAAATTAATTTTATAGTCTGGCTACAAAGTGTTTTAATTTATATTAAAAGATAAATTAGATGGCAAGCTGATATTCACTGAAATAGGAGATGAAACCTACTGCCAGCTGATTACCATTCATGCAGGTTGTGTGTATAAATAAAAGGAGAATATACAAGTATATAAGGTAGAGATAATTCAAAAAGATTTATAATCCTGATAGAAATATGCATTCATGCTCAAAAAAGCACCCATGAAATAAGAAGAACACCTTATCTTTGACATGATTTTTTTCTTCCTTATTGGCTTTAGCAAATATTAAATCCTAAAAGGAGACACATGACATCCGGTTATTTAAAATCAACCACATGCTTTTGGCTTTAAACTGTTCTTCGTGTTCACCAAAATCTGACATCTGGCTAATGATTCACAAAGTCTGTTTTACAAATCTAAATTAAATTATAGTTTGACCTGTTAGTCCTTAGTTATTAATTTTTCCAGTTTCAACATCACATATAGTTAGAACATACCTTATGTGCACAGGTGGCTTGTGGCCTCCAAGACCAAGTTATACCATTTCCTCATTAAAGATACAATAGCACTTTCAGAGCACATTTACCTTACTTTATCTCATCTAAAAGATTATTACCTTCTAAAGCTTGAAATTCTGCGCAATATGTGGAAATTGCTCAACAAGATTTAATTAGCAAGCAGAAGGGTAAAGAAACTGGAAAAACTACTTTCAGCAGATTACAATCCTGTAGATGTCTGATTTTCATGATGAGCGAGAACACCTGCACTGGTATCAGCTTTTCCTGCATTTCCTGCTGCAGCTGTCCCTGGGCAGCTGTGGGGAGACTCAGCCAGTCGTAGATCCTTTTTGGCAGGGAAGGTAGAACTGCCAAAGGTGCCTGGCCTGAATGCCTTGCACGAGAGCCCCAGATTTCTCCATGAGGATGGAAAATTACTTCTTCAAATCCTCTCCCAGTCACTTTATACTTCCCCTTAGTTCTCTGTGATTTGTGCAATAACTATAGATGAAGCCAAGGAGATCCATGACAAAATTTCCTCTCCTAAAGTTCATTCTGTGGGGTTTTTTTAACATAAGGCTGAGCACTAAGTTAATTTGTACTAGTATGATCTATTAGCATATAATATTTCATCAGATGTATGTTTGATTAAACTAAAAATATTTTCTTTGCCAGATGAAGACTTTCTTTTTTCAACTTTTAATTTCGAACTGAGGCTAAAAAGCAGAAAAGGTTACGATTATGCTGATATTTTATGCTAGAAAGGAATCACTGTCAACCACTGCCAACAGCTGCAACTTAAAAAGTAGAACTGATGTCATTTGTCACCTTAACGTACTCCTCTTCACTTGAGGGAAGTGGATAATGTACAGTACCAAAATGGTGATAGCTTTCCGCTACTTTACCTAAGTATAGTATTTTTAGTGTTTGAAGACAGTGAACAATTTTGCATTTTACTGATTAGATTTCCGGTTTAAGTTCTTCTCAAAGCCTTGTTAAAAGCATGATCACCTAAGTGTATGAAAGAAGCAAGATCTTTTGGAGAAGTAGAATATCTTAGAAAAGCTTGCCCCAAAAAGATGACTTCTTTTTTGCAACAATGTAAAAATGTTCAATACAAAATGTTAACTACCTCTGCAAATATTGTCTTTCTTACTCAATATTTATGCATATATGTATTTTATAGTTCTCCTAATGTAACTATGATGTGTCAATTGCCATACTGACATAACTAAATACATAAACAAATTGAGGTTGGTAAAAGTCAACAGGATATAACTAAGAAAGAGAATAGGTTATCTAATATTAAACAGGATAAGGTTACGATCAGGCTTTCTGTATGTTTTTCCTGATGTAGACTACAACTAAAGTTAGAAGTTATTCTGGTATCTCTTTTTTTCCCTGTGAGCACATAACCACATTTAGTTCAGGGTTTTTTCTGCTAAGAATATTAATATTCTAGAATAGGAGAAAGGGAGATTTTTAATAGAAACAACTAAAAAAGCAGTTCAAAGAGTACGTTATCTATATGAAATTGTGCTGAAATCAAAAAAATCTTTGCTTAAATAAAATCTGCTTATACTATGCTGCAAATAATTTGCAAGCTTGCAAAACTGAACTGTACTGAGTTATGGTCAAACAACTAGAGTTTTTGAGACTATTTATGTATTTATATGATTGTTTTTATAATATTTAAAATAACTATTTTCCTATCTATTTATCTTTATTTGTTTCTTCTGATACTGACCAAACATTCTCTAGGAAATACTTCCTTCTGGAGCAATAATTGTGCTGCAGAAATAATTGTTTAAAAATCTAATAAGGTATGAAACTACAGATTTTGTTTCTGACAAGGAAACATTGGATATAGTTAGACTAAAATGATGGCTCTTGTCATGGTAACCTCTTACCATGGTAAATACAAAGAAAAAAAAATGTTGTAAATGGAAAATTTTTTAACTTCCCAAAAAAACTGATTCAGCAGCGAAAATGTTCTGGGCCAGTTCTCAGCATATGTGCTATCATTTCCAAACATATGAAAAACATCAGTTCTGCCACCTTTTGAAGATTGGACATAAACATATTAGTGTTTTCAGATTTTTTTTCTCAATTATACAGTTACATTCTGGGAGGGATACGTGTTGCTGGGCAGTTACAAACATATTCTGTTTCAACTTGACTCCATGTGGCTGGCTCCTGGATTGGAAAAGATTAAATCAGGTCCTATATCAGTTTTGTTAAAACTTTTTATGGTTTAGTTAAGATAGCCCTGATTGGAGCTGACTAGTGAAGCTGAGAAAATGGTACAGGCATTTGGGCTTAAGAATAACCTGTTTCAAATGAAGAGTACCAAGGAAATGATAATCAGTTAAGTAACTTTGTAAATTATTTATCCATAACAATGTTTACAAGACTTAAAAATTAGTAACAATGTTTTGCTGTTCTGTGGAACACTATGTACCTTATGCACTGTGAATCACACTATAGTATCCAAACACAACATTACTGTATAATCATATAAAGCATTTGTACCATCAAAATAAGCTTAAAAATCAAATAATGTATAACGAATAAGCCAGAACTCTTGCCCGGTTCATTATCAAAAATTAAAACTGTGAGCAGACGCTGAAGAATGAAGATAACAGTCTTATTCACCACATTCCACCCAGCCTGAACCTGCCATGTGACTGGGACAATATAGAGGTATTTAAATAATAATTCATCCTGTGTGTTGTAAGGCACAATAGTTATGGAAAGTGTTTCCAGCAGATTTTGGCTGAGATGTATCATGCATAAGCGTGAAGTAGTAGATCTCAGTTCTTTGTCCACGCATATCAGCAAACCCCCCAAATCTCTACAAAGCAGATTTCAATAAAAGCTGAAGTATCATTATTCTCATATTCCCATAGAGAAATAGGGTGAAAGGTTATTTAACTTGACATACTTACAAGCATCTCAGCAACAGAAACATGAAAAAAAGAAAATAATATCCTAAGCATCAATGCAGTAGTACTAACCAGTCCATTTTATCTCCCTCGCAGTTAAATTTCACCTGCACTTTGAACTGATACTAATATATTCATTATGAGACTGTAACATTACTTTTGGACATCCTTTGCCTTGATGACTGATCCTGTGTGTAGGCTTTTTTACCACTAATATTCTCTGAATACAATTTTGTGCAAGGTGTCAGGGCACCATGGGGGCCAGGCTGGCAGCGGGAGGCACCATGGCTCCATCAGAGCAGGGTCTAGCAGCCAGCGCCCCTGCCACAGCCAAAAGCAGGCAGCCGGCGGGGAGCGGGGTGGGGTGGTGGGGGCACAGGGGCAGCCCCAGTCCTGGGCATGGGGCACCTCCCTGTGGACAGGGGTGGGGATGGGCTGAAGCCAGAAGGTGTACCTGGCTCAGGGCACCCATGAATGGGCAGGGCAAGGGCTCTGGGGAGCTGGAGACTGGGCTGGCTGGGGCACTGCTGGGGATGAGCATGGATAGGCAGGGCTGGTGGCACCTCAGGGCCATGACGCAAGGTGTCCTTGAATCTAAACTGGAGAGACATGGATTTGACAGATGGACCACTTGGTGGATAAGGAATTGGCTGGACGGCTGCACTCAAAGAGTTGTGGTCAATAGTGACAAGTGGTATTCCTCAGGAGTTGGTACTGGGACTGGTACTATTTAACATCTTTGTTGGTGACACGGATATTGGGACTGAGTGCACCCTCAGCAAGTTTACCAATGACACCAAGCTGTGTGGAGCAGTTGACTTGCCAGAGAGAAGGGATGCCATCCAGAGAGACCCTGACAGGCTTCAGGTGGGCCTGTTGGAACCTCATGAAGTTCAACCAGGCCAAGTGCAAGGTCCTGCACCTGGGTTGAGGCAATACCAAGCACAAATACAGACTGGGTGGAGCATGGATTGAGAGCAGCCCTGAGGAGAACTCGGGGGCTGATGAGAAACTGAACATGAGCTGACAATGTGTGCTCACAGCCCAGAATGCCAACTGCATCCTAACTGCATTAAAAGGCGTGTGGCCAGCAGGTTGAGAGAGGTGATTCTGCCCCTCTATGCCACTCTGGTGAGGCCCTGCCTGGAGTACTGTGTCCAGCTCTGGTGTTCCAAACGTAAGAAGGGCATGGACCTGTTAGAGAAGGTCCAGAGGAGGGCCAGGGAGATGATCAGAGGGGTGGAGCACCTCTCTTATGAAGACAGGCTGAGAAAGTTGCTGTTGTTCAACCTGCAGAAGGCTCCAGGGAGACCTTGTAGCAGCCTTCCAGTACCTAAAGGAGAGCTACAGAAAAGATGGTGAGGGACTCTTTATCAGGGAGTGTAGTGAGAGGATGAGGCGTAATGGTTTTAAAATAGGAGAGAGTAGATTTAGAATAGATAGTGGGGAGAAACTCTCTTTCTATGAGGGTGGTGAGGCACTGGAACAGGTTTCCCAGGGAACGTGTGGATGCCGCATCCCTGGAAGTGTTCAAGGCCAGGCTGGATGGGGATTTTAGCAACCTAGCTTAGTGGGAGGTGTCCCTGCCTATGGCAGGAGGGTTGGAACTACATGATCTTCAAGGTCCCTCCAACTCTAACCTGTGATTTTGTGATAACGACATCTTTTTTTTCAGTTCAGTCAATATCGGATATTTTACAACAAATCAATATAAAACAAGACTGTATTACAGAAGTCAACTTAATTACATACATGAATTTAAAAAGATGTAATTGTATTTGATACCTTTGACGGTTATCTTTTATTTGCATACCTTGATATTTGGCCATGACTTCATACCTGCATTCAGGGACATGGAATTCAAAGCTAGACTTTGGATAGATCATACTCGTATGATGAATCCAGCATCTTAAACCATTTATGCTATGATTTTTTGCCCATCTTTCCCATCTCTGACTTTGTTTTTTTATTTCACTGCCTTCTTGGCTTATGTACCAGTACTCTTCTCACAGTAACTTCTCTCGTTAATTGCTGTGTGACCCTCTGCTGTGGGGTTCAGCCGCCTGAGATCCACAGACCTAGTTTGTATGGCCCCACTGCCTGACCTTGGCTCTGGTTCACTGAGAAAATTCTTGTTTAGGTGTGAGAAAGCAGGCAAGCTAAAATTAGGCAAGATAAGGAAAGTAAAAACAGATGGAAGTGCAACCATTGAAGCAGCAACGGTTAATAGCTCCAGGGCTCAAAGGGAGAAGTACTGACGTAAAACTCCAAAACCTTTCCCTCCTGCCAGCTCCAGGGAACTGGAAGACAGTAACCCAGCAGCAGGAGCAGCAGGGCAGGTCAGCCTATTTGGTGAAGCCTGGCCCTTCCCCAGCCGACCAACAGCTTGTCTGGCCCGCGAGGACTTGGCCACTCTCAAAGGGGTTCCAAGCATGTTAGTACCTAACCTAGGGGCTTGCTAGTCCTGGACTGTCATCATATGCATTATCCAATAAACAACCCCTTCATGCCCCCCAGTGGTACTTGCTAAAGAGTCTCTGCTCATGGCGAAAGCTGCCCAAATGAAGTGAAGAAAAAGGAGGGCTTTACAGCTTCTAAGAGAGGATGATGTGTCCATTGTACAGCTAGCAAAATGTTGTCCTGTCCTATGAGAAATTAGACTAAAACGCAATTATTACCCGGAAACTTCTAACAATCACCTGTAAAAATATGTAGGAAAAATTTAGAAAGGATAAAACAAGAGCACTTAATGACTTTATGCAGTCGTCTCGAAATTCAAAATCAGTTACTGACAAAGTAAAGATATTTTATTCATTTTCAAAGTAGTGCCATTTTTTTTTAATTTAAGCCCTAGTCTGCATGAATGAAATGTTAATTGAAGACAACACTTTTGCATCAACAGTTTTGTTGCTGATACTAATTTTCAGTGAAAAACATTTTGCTGAAAAGCATTTCTTTGTATTTGGATTTGGTGCGGGTCTTCCATTAAAATAAAGCAGACTAAGGCAGGATAGCTCTAGATAAGTGAAACTTTTAGAAACTATGTATTGCTCTAACAAGTCTATGGAAGAATCCACATAAAAACTAATTTTCAGTTACTGGCACCCATGTTATCAATGTAAGCAGCTAATAAAAGTGCATCTAAATCAGTCTGGAGTGATACAAACCATTCTGATGAAATCCTGTTAAGAAATTCCTGCAGGTATCTGGATACATAAGGTTCTCAGACTATCTAAAATCTTGCAAATTTTTGTTAGCACACTATTTCCCTTTCTTGAAATTAAGACCCTAAGGCACAGTGACAGTGACTTCTCAGAAAGAAAGTCTCTGGCATAGCACATTGTTAAAATCTGTCCTTTAAATCCTACTCCAGACTTGACCTGGGACTCCTGCCTCTCCCATTCTTCTTGATTTTTATGAATATTTCACGTTCATCCATATTTTATTATGAGGTTTAATGATGAAACTATTATTTTAAATATAGATGCTATTACAAATACAAAAAAAAATATTAAACTATGCTTTATAAGCAATGATATCAGGGAAAATTTAGTATCTGGGATAAAGGAATGGCAGAAATTACAAAAAATTTATTTCGTGTAATGTGTCAACTTCTCCCACATTCCCTTTTCACTGTATAAGACTTTAAACTCCTTAATCCTTTTTTCATATTGGTATTGGTATAATGCAGGGAATATCTATGTATCATACATAATATTGACTTACTTAACTCAAAGCCGAAGTAAATCTTCCCAGATAAAACGTGCTGCTTATATGTTCATATTCTTGAAAGATAATGTTCTTAACAGCATAAATTTTCTCTCATGAGGCCTCAATGGAAGGCATAGAGTGTGCTTTACAAACATTAGATCCCACAACAACCTTATGATAATATTTTTTGTGTGTTTGCAGATGAAGTAAATGCATACAATGTATGTCACACAGGAAGGAAATGACAGATGTTATGAAATTCAGACTCCTACACTCTGCCAGATTAAAATCTTTAAAAAAATGTGCAGAAACCCAATTCTTAGATATATGAGAAAAAGAGAGTGCCAAAACAAGCAAATACATTTAAAAGAGTATAAAAAAAAAATGCTGGGAGTTTGGTTTTTTGTTGTTTGATTTTTTTTATTTTTTTTTTTAAATTCAAACAGGATTGTATGATTGCTTACCAGAACATAATGTTTTCAGATCAATAAAAGCAGAATAATTTCTCACATGAATGAAAGAATCAGAAGAGAATAACAGTAATGCTCAACAGATATCTCATTTAGTCCCTTATTATGTTAGCTCTTCCAGTTTCTTCTGCTGCTAATAATCACAGGATGCTGACATGTGTACAACCAGTGCCTGCCAATCCAAGCAAACTGTAGTAAGCATGCTGTAATTTACAGTCCCAAGATGTTGACAGACTGGTTCACAAGCCAACAAAACATTACTTCCTTTTGCAGCTTCAAAGCCCGAAAGCAGGACACAGAGTTCTGTGAAAATCAGTGGGATGCTGGAAAGCTAAAGCATAAGCTAAGCTGTTCGTTACAAAGATGCTGGCCATTGTTCCAGAGGGGATATCACAGATCTAACTTCAACAAAACATCTGGCAACAGGGTTGTTTCTACACAGGCTGTAAAAAATAGGCTGAGAAAGTTTTGCTTGGGGGCCTCAGCCTGTTGTCCAGCTGTGTGTCATTTTTGTGCACTACCAGTTATGTAAACCAGTAATCTTTTACTCGTGTATGTTGTATTGTCTCTCTAATTTTGTACCTTGTGCAGGTATTTTCCTCACAAGACGCTTGTCTCCTTTTCAAATTTTGGTATTTCGGGACAGCATTTCGAAATTTTTTCGGCAATTATGTTTCTGCCAATTACATGAGGTTGGAACTCTAAAAACCTCTCTAGCTGGTATTGAAACTTGTCTGGCAAATGCTGAATTTTTGCACGTGTATTCATGTCTCAAAACATAAAAAGGATGGATAATATGTTAATACTGTCAGATTACTTTAAAGAAAAATAAATCTTACTTTTGAGCCATGGGAAAACATTGACCTTAATTCTAAGCCTCTAACCTCAGGACAATGGGAGATTACAAAGCTAGGATAGAGCAAAGGTCATCACAGCACAGCACTCGATGTCTAGTGACAGAAAAGATCTGGCTCTACGAAAAAATTCACAGCACTGGTATGTTCACTTGGATGTTTATAATACCAAGAATGATCTTTGTGGGTTCTGCTGTACCCTTCTATTCAAACAGAACAAATTCCGCTTGCACTCTGCAGCTGCCAGCATCCCCACCCCAGATGCTCCCACAGTGACACCCCAGCAGGGCAGGGTTGGTCTCCAGCTGCCACAGCCATGCCCTTGCCCACCCATGGGCCTGGGGGGGTGCCCTTTCCCTAGGGATGGGGCTGCCCCAGTGTCTCCCCCTTGGCTGCCTGCTCCTGGCTGGAGTGGTGGGACAGGCCATGGGGAGCTCCTGCTGCCCTCTGGGGCCACCAGTCCCCACAGCAGCCTGACGGTTTCTCGGTTTCTCCCTTGGTGTTCTTCAATCTCCAAGACTCAGGCTGTCGATGGATGCCCTGGTGGCAAGCTCTTCAGCTCTTCTACCCACGTGCAACCATGGAAGGATGTCCTACACAAAAAACTATGAATGTAACATGATTTAAATTCTGCATAACGTACCGGATTTAACATGGTTTAAATTCTGCATAACATACTGCAGTGACTCTCTTTCAAAAGAAGGCAACTTTTCTTATGCAAAAAGTATACAGAGAAATATACAATGCAAAAATTGTAATAGTTACCAGCCAAAGAGGTTGGTTTTCTTTAATACAGTGTCTGTTTTTTATCACAGCTATTACATTAGCACCCCACAATCTACTTGCATCCTGTTGGCTCTACAAATAGAGCTCTGCAGATGTTTGCTATTATCCACAATTTAGAAACTATTTCACCAAAGAAAAAAACCCCGGGAATTAATCACCCTCTTTGTCAAAGAACCCTTGAAGAAGCAAAAATGTCAGAGTCATTGCAAACAAATACAAATTTGCTTGCATGTCCATCTAAAACAATATAACATTGTTCTTATTAAATGAAAATGAATTTATTTTTCTTTTTTTTTTTTATCACGCAAGCACATTACAGCCCACGCTACAGCATGTCTAGAACACCGCTCCTATTAGAAGAACGAAAATACTTAGCTATCTAGTGATACATGGATATGTGCAGACCAAGAATAACAAATTACCCTATTCAAATTCAAGAAGGACAGTGGTCATCATATGCATAGTGACACATAACTTGCATAAACTAAGTGGGATTATTCTTGGTTAATATGTTCTATAGGTACTAAAATTACAGTGGTTGGTATTAAGAGATTATTTTACTCACATTTAATCTGATATGGCTCCTTAACCTGAAATTACAAAGTAATTTTCTATTTTAACTGTAGAAAATTTTAACTGTGGAGTTGCCAAAGAAAGAATAAGGAAGCTAGAGAACTATAATTACGTTTTGTCCCAATTCCTCCTGCAGATGTTGCATACTATCTTGTTGACAATGTTTTCCACATATGTGAAAAACAGCCTAGTGACGGGTGAAATCAGATTTTTCACAGTATCAGGATAATAACTTACAATAAACTATTTAAATAAAATAAATTTGTTATTTTTCTTTCTTTGCCTTTTTTGCAATTGTTTCCTTCAAAATATTTCAGTCCATTTATCCTTTACATAACTGGAAAATTATATCTATGCAATTTCTAGTTTGCATTCTGATCCTACAGTTAATTGTGAATAGCAACTGGCTGCTTTGGCTGGTAGGATCAAATAAAATTAAAATCCAAGTTCTAATAGCAATTCCTATTTATTACACTTTATGTCAATAGCTGGGATATTTACGTAGATTTGCTTAATGATGACTAATTATGAAAATTAAATTGAGCGTATAAATTGATTCAAAATGGTTAGAAGTATATTTTAAGCATATTGATTAAATATAAAAACTATTTTCATCTCATTATCCACCCTATAATGAATACAATATTTAATAATTGTATAATTAGAAAATTGTACTAGCTACTTAGCTACCAAAGCTGTCTCCTTGATTGCACAGGCATAAGTATTTTCTCCAGATGGAAATTATATAAAATAAGATCATTATTACCTGGAGTCTTCACAAGCAAAATGTGCGTGTTACAAAGTAGACACAATAAGAATGAAGTCATATATAGCAAAATACAGCATTTCAAACTAGAAAATGTAGTCTTTATACTTCCAATGTATTTGTCACTAATTTGGACATACAATATAGGTAAGTTCTCAATGTCTGCTGTGATTATTTTCAAGACAATGCAGTTATCACAGGAGAAAATACCTTTGCCATCATATTTGTAGATTTCTCCCTTTCATGTAAGTCACCTCTGATTGATTTGTGTTTACCTTCTCCTGACCAATGCAGTGTATTTCCCAAACATGTAGCTGAATGGCTACTTGTTAAAATTAGTGATTTTACACTCCAGGTGCTAGTTTTGGCTTTTGAAATGGTTTTATTACAGGATTCTGGGCTACTTCTTAAAGCTGCAGTGCATAGACACCTCACTTTCTTTTTGTGTGTGTCTGTTTTCCCATCTCCAGAACAGGGAAATACTTTAAAATTTTCTGAGAATTTTGCTTTATGGATTCTACATATTGTTACTTATATGGGAACAAGGAGCAGGGGGAAGCAAGAAATTTGAAAATCCAAAATATTGTCTGCATCTAAAGAATCGGGTAAACACGTAAACTTTATTTTATCATCAGAGGGCAGCTATGTTTTGATTAATGAAACCATTAAATGGATCCCTAAAAATAAACAAACAAGGGTGGTCTGCAGCACATCCAGAGCACTCCTCTTCTGTACAGGCTGTACCTCAACACTACCTGCTCGTTACTGTACTACCATGTGCCAGCTGTGCAGCATCAGAGATGATGAGAAACATAATGGTGTAAGGGTATGCGGAGGGGGAGAGCACCTGCTCTGTTAAGATCATCATCTCATCGAGGACCTTTTCAATGCATTGATTATTATTTAAACGACTAAAGGAGGAAATGATAAACAAGGGGCCACAGAGACACAAACCTGGTCACAAATAAGGAATAACAGAAACAATGCCAAGGACCGGAAGCCTCTAGTTGCTGGGGCATCAAGGAACTGAAGGCACAGCTTTGGAAAGGGCCAACCTGGACGTTTTAACTGGTAAGAAATAGGAAACAAGGGGAACATGAGTATTTGGGATATTCAAGGGGAGCCCGTGGGACCATGCAAAACTTTTGAAGGAATGTTTAGGAGAAGGGGATTGAAGAGGTAGAAAGTGGGGAATAGACAGAAAAGGCTATAAAAGGGCCTAGTCACATGTAAAACATGGCTGGCCAGTGCACTTGCCTGACCAAGCCCTGTGCCTGATCACCACAGCCTGTCCTATCCTTTCACTTAGTCCTTTTTTTAACTATCTTTGTGTGGAATCTCACCCTCTGTCTCCTGCGTGTGAGTGCTGTAAGGGCTAGGTGACACCTACAGGTGAGATAGGTTTCACTTGGTTTGTTGACAGCTACTGGAGCAGGTGAGGGTCAGTACCTGGAGGGGGGCCATAGCTCTTGGAAGCATCTCTATGGGTTCCACGGACTTGGTGTCTCATGTGCCAGTAACTGGAACGACCAGTAAGTGCAGACAAGGCCAGGAACTGGAGTCGGGCTGCGGGCACAGGCACCCCTGGTCTGTGGTGTCAGCAGCTGGAATGAATAGGGGTCTGTGCACCAGCCACTGGGATAGGACTGGTGGGCATCCCAGATGTAGCTACTGGGGAAACGGGGGTGAGAAAAATGAGGGAGAGGCTCAGTGACAGCAGCTGGAGCAGGACTGTGTGTCACAGCCTGTGTGCCGGGTGCCAGCTGCTCGGGGTTGCTGGAGTCTTCACACGTTCCCCAAGCCCGGTGTGCATGGCCGTGTGCCTGTGTCATTCACTGGCAAACTTCAAGCCGGACCAGACGGTGAGCAGGAGGCCCTGGGTTTGACCACAGGGTCTGCGCTGGTTTTCGGAGGTGACCCATGAGTCTGGGATGCTTTTGAAACACCTCTGTGAGCGCGTGCATGTTTGCTAGCAAGCACCAAGCTGGGCCACCCAGCGAGTAAGAGACCCGTGGAGCAGGTCAGAGGACCTGGGATCCAGACAGTGCTATCGGACAGACAGAGGTCTGATTATTAAGGGAGCTATGACTGCACATGTGCTTCTGAATCTCGAGTGGTGTGTGCTTTCATTAATGAACTTCTGTCCCTACCAACCAAAGAGGAGCAAGGATACTTGCCTGTTTATACTTAGCTTTCTGTGAGTCCTGTATGCAGGTACTGTATGAAGATCCCTGCCTGTCTGGTCACACAGGGCTGGGCTGCAGTGGCCAGGCAGGAGGAAGCCCTGTGAGATGATGGTCTTTTATAACATCCCTTAACGACAGGATCTTCTCCAAGACCCTGCAGCTTCAGGAGTGTGGAGCTTCAACAATAATGAAGGCGGTGCAGGTAGAGCCTGTGCTTATTGGGTTGGAAAATGGAGCCTCCCATGAAGGTGAAGCCTGGAAGCTGGTGACTTCCAGCACTCAGAGGTGGAACTCCTCTCCTCTCCACAGGCGGAGCACTCCTGCTCCACCTACAGATTTGCAACTTTTTGACAAGCAAGTGTCACTTACATGACACTACCCAATGAGGTAGTCATCAGGATGACAGAAAAAATCTATATAACGTTGTTTGTCGTCAAGGAACCATTGCCTTAACTCTAGTATATCATATACTGATAGGACTGAAAAGTCAGAAATGGAAAAGATAACTTTACTTACCAGTGCTAAGAAACAATGCAACTTTTTTTTTTTTTTAATGGTAACACTTAATGGGAAAGTGTATTCTAGTTTAACTTTACATCTGGTGTGGGTTCAGAGTGTATGGGATGTGTAAGTCATTCACTCCGTACCACTGGGAGCCATTCCCTTATTAAATGAGTGACAATAATGGAGGCTTGCTCTCAGATCCTGGATTCTGCACAGTTCCATCAAGTTAAAGAACTTCTTGCCAAACGAGTTGATGTAAATTCCATAAGCATTATTTCTTTGGCTGCAACCGTCTTTTTCTGTTAAAGAAAAACAAAACTTGCAAATACAGGCATTCAGTTTTCTAGACCAGGTATAGAAATCTACAGGATGTACAAGTAATCTTTGTTTTAATTACTTTGAATCAGGTCCTTAAGAATTGACGAATAACTTTGTCCATGTGTCATTTCATCTTTTTGCCTGTCTACGGACCCAAACTACAAGGTTCCCATTTGCCAGGCAGCATCTGCTGCACACCAAGAATACTTCTAAATTTATCTGATCACACTATTGCTAATATGTTTTGACTTAAATTACACCACCAGCTATGTTAACTAACATTAATTTAAAGCATGTTTTCTTTTGTTTTCTTGTTCTTTCCTCCTATGGGCTGAATATTTTTGCTAGAAAATGATGTGGCTAAGCTGGGGAGAAAATACTGTTAAATAACTTTACATTTCCTCTAGATCTCCCAAAAATACCACGAATCTGTTCCGATTCCTATAGTCAGAGTGATGGGCAAGCTCTCTGGCAGCCAGCAGAAGAGTTAAAGTTTATTAAAGCTAAATACAAATCTTGCAAAAGACAGCACCCTAGAGTTTAATATATTTCTTTTGCATGAATTATTCTCTTGGAGTTTCAAACTATATTAAATACATACAGAAAATCTGCAACACACAGAAAATCACTGCACTAAGCATAACAGAAATTCAGATGTGAAAACCACTCCTCAACTGAAGTGCAATTGTAGGCATTGCAAAAATCGCTTCAAAGTCTCAGTACACTTTTTTTTTTTTTTAAAGAGAAGAGACTGCATTAACTAGCCCTTAAAGACTGTAAAGTAACATCATGGGCAGAGGTCTGATAACTGCCAAATGAAAAAAAAAAAAGAAAAAGAACAACCCCAAAACAACCCCCAAAGATAGTTTTCAATAAAAATAACTGCAATGCCAATTTTGTTTCACTAAGGTAAAAGTTGTAAAACCACATTCTAAATTTGGATAAGAATATTCCTGTTACCTGTATTCCTTGAAGTGAATAGCCCTCCTTTTAGCAGCAAAAATTCAGCTTGACTTCCACCCACCCCAAGTGAAATATAGATACCTAGCATTTAAAACTTAATTAGTAGCACATGCCCACGCAGAAAGAGTGGATGGGGAATTCTTTACCTAAAGGCCAAACCTAGCTGCTGGTTAAGAAGGCCATGGCTGGATGACAGCGCCTGTCCGTCTGCCTGCAGCTGCCTCTGGCCACACTCGGCCACGTTATGAAGGAGGCCATGAACCTGGCGGAGTTGTGCAGGCAGGTCCCCGCTGCGGGGGGGTGTCAAGAGCTGCTGTGTTAGGACGACTACAGGGATGGAAACTGGAAGAAGCTGCTGTAACACCAGAGAGGCTGCTCCAGGGTCAGATTGACACTGTCTGCCTGACAGCCTGGGTGTGGTGTGAGAAGAGCTCTAACTGTTAGTATCCCGTGTAATTATCTATTATGCTGTGTAATTACCTGTAATTGCCTCCTCTCTATAAAATGCCATATTCATGGAATATTATTAAAACTTTTCTATGGTATCATAGTCCCATTGTCAGTGTTTCTAGTGAAACAAGTACTTCCCTTATGTACTAACACATTTCAATCTCTTAGACAAATCAGAAACATAACACATAAACTGAATGCTGAAAACATGAAAATCAAATACTGATTATTCCTATTTTGGAAGAAATATATATTTTACTTCACTTAGTCTATAACATGCCCAAATCTCTCCTCCGTTTAGCTCTGATAAGGAAGATGCAAGAAAAATACCCATGTTCAACCATCAGAATCATTATCCAGTACATACTTGATAATATGTAACTGTTCTCAATTTAATTTTCAAATTATGCAGTACCATAATTTAGGAGGTTCTAAATATAAGTGATACATCATAAACGATAAAGCAAACTTCACAGTAAACCCAGACAAAAAAAGGAAAACTTTATTTTTGTAAAGACACCCAAAGACCACCAGGTGTCTCTGTAATAAAAGAAATGTAAAAAGGTAATTGGAAAAAAAATCGCTATCCAACCCGCAAAACCCCCCCCCCAAGGATCAGTTCAAGCTGTTCTAAAGCTAAAGTTATATGGAGAGGTGAAATACTAACTGAAGACCAACAAAATTCTGCTGTCAGCGTTAACAGTATTAATGCCATCACAATTACGGTTTTAATTCAGATTATACTTCATGTTGTGCCTTGCAAAAACTGCAAGCATTCTCACACAAAGCATGCAAAAAAAATCCCCAAATTGTACCAGAACGTGTGTAATTATCTATTTTTCTAATTAGGCACGAAATTATTTCACTACAAGTTTATCACTACTTTGAATTTAGCTATGATTAATGACAACAAACAATTACTGGTTTAATTAATTTTATGAAACAGATTTAGGCTGTAGCTATTGGAAGGTACTGATGCAGTCAAAGTGATACAAGCCCACAGATGCAGTCATTATGGGAAGATACTACATATCTGTATAGCTTATTCCTCTAATGGAAGCAAAATAAATGAAACTAATATAAACTAATGTAAAATAAAAATATAAAAATATTCAGAGTGGCATAAGTTTGCATATTTTCTATTACAAAATTCAATACTAAGTGATACAGTTACTGATACTCTTGTTTATAATAGCACTTATATTTCACGTGAAGACATACTTCTAACTGTAGTTTTAAGAGTTTGTAGATGCGTTTTGCAAAAATATAACAACATAAGATACGTTTCTTCACAAATGTGCACCTACCACTTTCAAATTAAAGTACATACCATCCCCTCCCCTTCATTGCTACAGTCTATCAGGTTTATGTGCAAAGCTACTTGAGTAGTATTTATTTAGATTTTTGTTTTGCTTAACATGTCTTTGACAGCAGTTCTTAGCTGTGAGCACTGGAATCTTAACCTTTTGATAAAAGGTACATACTAAGGAGGAGAACATTCTCCAAGTACAGAAGACCTGTATCTTATTAAGTAATACCGTACATATTTTTCTGTACTTTCAAAATGCAATCTCTTTTAATTTTGAAATGACTAAGTTAATTCTGGGACTACTACTAAACTTTAAATACACAGTTTTCTACACATTCTCTGATTCCACGTAACGGCAAGGGAAACATGAAGAGATTGAAAACATTTTGTATAAAATCTTTGTGTACATGTTCAGAAACAGCATTTTGTAAACTTCATTTTCATGTTTACACGTGTCACGTTCTATAATAGTGAATATATTTAGTAAATAATATAAAATTAAGTCAAAATACACAATAGAATTTATATAAAACAAATACTAAAATATAACCCCAAATGGTAGCATCGTCGAGAGATACTATTGGTGGCAAAATTAGATGTGTTAATTTCTTGATTTGCCTTCTTCATTAGAGAGAAGCCGTTCTCTCTTCAGCATCTCAGCTTCTTGGTTTTCTGTAACTGCTTCCCTATCATAGGCTCTTGATGTGGGCTGCATTATCATCTCACCATCAAATCTAGCTCCAAAACATTGTCTATCTCAGAATGCTCTTCCATCTTCTTCTATGCTTCTTTTTCTTGTTCAAGCTCTCATTCTATTTTCTTTCTTCTTTCCCCCCCTGTCTTCTTTTCTTCCTTTGCACTCTTCCCTCCCCTCTCTGCACTTTTAGTCTGATCCTTCCCTACAACCTTTCATGTTTGGCTGGGCAGTGCTTGGAAATCTCCTTTAGCACGGAGTCACCGATACACTGTTCACTGTATAACAATAAAGATGTGCACACAGAACTCAAATATTCTAAGTATTTTATTTACACACCTATGTGTATTGAAACTGCCCTTGGTATTCTGTTTACAATGTTAACGAATCTTAAACAGGAAATTATTTGAAAGAGATTATTTCTGTTAAGGCAAAATTCCACACAGTCCAGTTAAGTCCACATTGTATAATTTAGGCAGAGTTAGATACGTCCTTTTCCCTCCCCTTCACACAGGGCAAGAAGAGCGGACAGCCTGCACTAACAGACTAAAAATCTTGCAACAGCAAAAAAGCCCCTGAAAAGCAGCCTCTGGCAGGCCACGAGGCAAAGCTTGTATCTTGTCTTTGTTGAATGTCCCCATCTCTCAGGTTCAAAATAAGAACTGTCTGGAACAGCAGGACCATTAAATCTTCCTACATGATATGAACTAGAAGGAGCCTTTGAAACCTTTATGTGAACTTGTCTGTACAATTCCCAATGTTTCATAGATTGCTGATCTCCCTATAATTCTCACCTTTTCCTGCAGTAACTTCCAGGATTTCAACAGTATTCTCTGTGCTTTTTGTTTCTCATCCTTCCCTGTCTTTTTTTTTTTTTCATACTTCCTGCTCAGTTCATTTACCCAAGTCATGCCTTTTCTTCTCTCATTATTTCTTACACTAAACTCCAGTGAGTTTAGTAATCTATTAATAGCAAACTATTAACCCCGTACTTTTTTCAAATGAAATATTCATAGTAGAAATAATACAAACACAAAAAGCCCTTGAGATTTCTCTAGACCTCATCTATCATTATCCTATTTATTTCTTTTGCATGTCACGTGCTTTTCCCATGATACTCTGTTACTTGGCTTCAGTGCAAGCACTATCTTTTATATACACATCACATTTCAGGCAGTAAACCTGCACTATAAATCGGGTAAATAAATATAGCATAGTGTTGTGTAGGCAGGTGTACATAAATTTACTTACAAAAAAGCAAATATCCAGTGACTCCAGTTTCAAAATAATATAGTTCAAGAATAGTGTACAGGCCTGCAGAAGATGACTTTGCCTCGCAAAATACTTAAGTTAGAAGAATCATATTCCATTATTTGCAGAGAGAATAAACTTCAAAACTGACAAACAGTACTTAAAGGATGCACAAATAGCTTTATTCAAATGTATACAAAACTATATAAAATGTTCCTTTCAAAGTTATTTAAAGTCAAGCATGAAATGTCTGAGTTTCAGGATTATACTAATTTATTATATTATAGGATTATACCAATTTAACAGCTACTTGGCTATTCCCATTTTCTCCCGCATGGACCTGCCCCTAAAGGATTCATGGGGTAAATTGTTTTCATTGTCTCAGTCTAGACAGCAGCTAGATTAGGATCAAAACAGATGCCAGCTCTGATTCAGCCAGGCATACAGACATCACTTAGCCAACTGAGGTATACAGAAAGTGAAGTGGAACAGAAATTCTATGCATTCAGTGAATAATTCTCATAGTTTAACCAGCAGATGCTAGCAACTCATTAGTTCTGCTATTGTGAAATAGTCTTATCAAGATGGGCAATACTGCATAACCTTTCAGTGAAATGCAGGTAAGAAAAACATATGTCTACCATAGGCCAGTCAGATACTTTTGAATCCTAACGTCAGCTATGGCACACACTCTCCGGTCTTTACCTATGTCTCAGCCAATAAACCCGTATGGTAGCTGGCTCTTCCAAAGGGCTGGCCAACTCTGGGGATCATTTGATGAATCCAACATGGTATATCCAGAAAGTATTAAGTGAAGGGGAGGTCCTCCCCAGGCCAGGTATGGCCTAGTGAGGAAGGTAATGACTAGCCAGTTCATTTTTATGCTAGACAAGCATAACATTTATCTACATGTTCTCTAATACACGCACATGCATGCGTGCATGCACGCGCGCACACACACACACGCACACACACACACACACAGCAGCCCAAACATGAGGCAACTGCAATGTTTGCTGCTTGTAGCATTAGAAGAGACTTGAACACAAATGTGAGAGGAACTGAATTGTCACTGGAAGAATCTATCCTTCTCCAACAAATACCTCAAACATTTGCATGTACAGCTGAGGAGAGTAATTCCAGTATAGGGGGGGAAAGGCATATATAAGAACTTACACTGAAGGACTCAAAACTGAAAAGGAACAGATCATGAGGTTGGAGGTGATCTCTGGAGACCACCTGGTTCAACCCCCCTGCTTGGTCACCTAGAGCTGGTTGTTCAGGATCATGTCCAGACAGCTTTTGAATATCTCAAAGGTGGAAGACTACTGGGCAGTGTTCAGTCACCCTCACAGTGAAAAAGTGTTTCCTGATGTTCAGAAGGAAATTCCAGCATTTCAGTGCATGCCAGGTCCTGTCACTGGACACCACTGGTAAGAGCCCGGCTCCATCCTCTTTGCACCCTCTCTTCAGGTACTCATACACATTGGTAAGATCCCCCTGAGCCTTCTCCAGGCTGAACAATCCCAGATGGAATACCTGCTTTAACTGAACTTTTTAAAAAAAGGTTTCTCAGCTGGATTCCTTGCCCTTCCAGGACCTGCAGATCTGCACTGAAAGAAAGATAAGCTAGTTGGAGATAGAAAAGACCATAAGAGTTTTGAAAGAATGAGGAAAGCTAAAGAAACTAATACAGACATTAAGCAGCAGGGAGCAAACTTGTGTTTTTCATTAATGTCCTGAAGTTGGGCTGGTGACATAGCAGTATCATACAATGGTTAGAACTGGAAGAGATTTTAAAGATCATCTAGTTCCAACCCCCCCTGCCATGGGCAGGGACACCTCCCACTAGACCAGGTTGCCCAAAGCCCCATCCAACCTGCCCTTGAACTCTTCCAGGGATGGCGCCTCCAGAGCTTCCCTGGGCAAACTGTTCCAGTGCCTTATCACCCTCACAGTAAAGAATTTCTTCCTCGTATCTAATGTAAATTTACCCTTTTCCAGTTTGAAGCCATTACCCCTCACCCTATCACCACATGTCCTCGTAAAAAGTCCCTCTCCGGTCTTCTTGTAGGCACCCTTCAGAAGGCCGCAATAAAGTCACCCTGGAGTCTTCTCCAGGCTGAACAACCCCAAATCCCTCAGGCTATCTTCATAGAAGACGTGCTCCAGCCCCTCTGATCATCCTTGTTGCCCTCCTCTGGACCCGTTCCAACAGGTTTACACCCTTCTTGTACTAAGGACTCCAAAGCTGGAAGCAATATTCCAGGGGGAGCCTCACCAGAGCGGAGTAGAGGTGGAGAATCTCCTCCCTCGACCTACTGGCCATGCTTCTTTTGATGCAGGCCAGGGTGCAGTTGCCTGTCTGGGCTGCAAGCGCATACTGCCGGCTCATGTTGAGCTTCTCATCAACCAACAGTATCACTAAGTGGTACAAGATGACCCCTACCCACCCACAACCCCTGGCAACATAACAGAGGGAACAAGTTTTTCTGCTGAAACTCACTTTCCCTGGAATCAGAGCATTGATTTTACTTAACGAGTCTGGCGAGCCCCAACTCTGGAAACCACTGGGGAGATGACAACGCCCACCCACGGTGCGTCCCGGCACCGCGCCAGGGTGCCACAACCGCTCCCTCCCCTCCAAGCCCCCCAACTGCGGCCGCCTCCCGCCGGCGGCTTTCGGCGGCGCGGAGACACGGGACTGGCCGGGGGGACAAGAGGGGGCCGGGGGGACAAGAGGGGGCCCGGGCCGCGGCGACCGTTACTCTCCTCTGGCAGCGCCGCTGCCTCAGCCTTTCCACGCACAACCCGCGCCCTCACGCGTAAACTGCGCCCAACGGCCGCTGCTGCTGCCGCCCCCAAACTCCCGCCGCCTCCGCGCCTGCGCAGTGGGGAAAGGTCGCGGCCGGCGCGCGCCGCTTCCCCTTCCGGCCGTGCCGCGGCTCCTGTCAACATGGCAGCGGCGGGCAGGCGGCGGAGCTGCCTCCTCTGGGCGGCAGGTAACCGAGCCGCCGGGCGGTTGCCAGTAGCTCCGGGCTGGGGGGGCGGAAGGGGGAAGGTGGAGGGGGCTTCGGAGGGGGGAGAAGGCCGGAGGGGAGCGGCGGGCAGCGCTGCGGCGGCCGGGGACGGGCAGCGGGGAGGGCTGGGTCTGTGGGAAAGGGATGGAGGCGTGAGGGGAGAGAAGAGGGAGAGGAGAGGGAGAGGAAGAGGAGAGGGGAGCGGAGCGGAGCGCGGTGGCGGCTGGCGCGGGTGAGCACCGCCAGTTTGGCGTGGAGCTCACTCATCCTACGCTTTTCCTTACCTCGCAGTGGTAGCACATGTGGTGGCATCAGGTGCGGGTTTCGTGGAGGATCTAGATGAGTCGTAAGTACCGGGGTGTCTTGCCTGATTACTTACATATTGTTTGTCTTTTTGCCGGGGGGAAGGGGGGGATGACCCCAGACTGACAGCATTATGCGGAGTGCGGTTGTCAAGAAAGACGTACTGGAAAAGTTTGTCGTTTTCTTAGCAGGAATGGCAGAAGGTTTGTGGCCTGTATTAAGTAGGTGCAATTCATGAAGCTGAGGGATACTTTTAATTTTGCAATTTTTTTTTTAAAGCTGTTACCACAGGTGCTGTTGCTAAAGACGTTCTTAGACTTCCTTGCCATTTCCTGCTTTTTGGTAGAGTAAATTTATTGGTGGATTGATGCCTGCCCCAAATAAAAGCTAATTACATTTAACCAAATTCTTCATTAGAGTTTGCTGCATAGCTGCCACAGAGTTGGGAGAACAACTAAAAGTGCATTCATGCATGGCAAGAAACGGAACAGAGAAGGAAGCCTGCAGGACTAGTTCATGGCTGCTTGAAGTGCCAATTATATTCCAGTGTAAAAATGTGCTTTTACAGCAGATTTAGCTCTGAGACTGCGGAGGTGTTGAAATGCATAGTCCTGCCCTTAACTTGGTTGTGTAGTGCCATTGTTCATGTACTGCCTTGCTTTAGCAGTTTGATGGCTACGTACTTGTTCCCAATAAAATCTACCTTTCCAAAAATGAAATTAATTTTTTTATCAGATCAGCAGGTTGATCTAAATTGCTACAAAGCAGCACGATTACTAGAATTGAAATAGAAGATATAGGAAATACTAGTTGATAGAGGAGGAGAAGGTGTCATTAGGTTGCTGCTTTATGATGAATTTAAGCCAGTCAGAGATGATGCTTTCATGAAGATTAAATCCATGAGAAACTGCATCACAGAGCAGTCAGAAAACTTTTTTACCATATTGCTTATTCAGCTAGAGCAGATAATCATAGGATCAAATAAGGTACAGTGGAATTATGAGTGAAGCACAGGAACTGCTTGGACTTGATTTTCAAATCTCGTTTTTGAAACATGCCTCATATTTTCAAGGACTGAAGATAAAGAGGCTAGATGAATAAAATAGTGTGTATCTGTGCTCCTACATCATATTCTCTTATCGTGTTTCCACAGGTGTAAATTTAAATGTAATTGCTGTTTTGGAGCGAAGAAGCATAAATCTGTAGGCATATATCTTTTTTGAAATAGCTGATAAAAAAAATTCTTATTTTAGAACACTTGGATTTTTCAGCTACAAGACTATACAAATGCCTGTATTTGCAGTTGTGACTGTGAATTGAGTGGCAAGTTGTTCAGGACAGGTTTTATTTGGGGTTTTTTTGTTGTTTTTTTTTTCTTCGTTTTATATAATTGGTAAATGGTGAAAAAGGTCAGGAAAAGAATTTTAAAAAATGAATTGTGAGCAATGACTTGTGAAAGTTTCAAGTTTTACATTTTGTAGATACCGAAACATTATGGAATTTTTGCTGTTGCTGAAAACTTTGTGTTTTATTTGAATTTTGGTAATTGCAAACAATGCCTACTAGCACAAGGTGCAGCCTTACAGGATATGGGAAAACAAGTAGCAGAAAAGAACTAACAGGGGTGCAAGTTACCCAACTTCTCCCAACTGGGCTGTGGAAGGGATGCAAAATAAGAACTGTAGTTCCTATCAGCTTATGCTGATCAAACTGCTGGCTGTATCAGATCAGTACTCGTGTCGTGATATTTGCTGACTTTTTCCAGTGTGATAATGAAGCAGATAAGTAACCTAAAATCGGAAATATTTTTCTGTCTGTGGGGATGTGTTGGTGGCTCAACCCAGGATCAGAAGCATCAGAAATGGTGCAAGGAAGGGTGAGAAGGGAGACAGAAAGGAAGAGAAATATTCCTCCAGCCAGCTGGGTTGGCTTAAGGCCCTTGGAATTGTGTCCTTGGTCTTCAGTTTTGCTTTATGCTGGTTTCTTTTAACCATTAATCATGGCGCATGGGTTAAGTGGAAATTGAGGCAACGTCTGATCATGTAGTGCCAAATGTTGGGAAGTTGTATGTATTTGAGGCAAATAATTTTGATTTGAGGATATGCAAGGCCTATGTCATCTTTCCACCAGTATGGTTGTGCCTCTGTCAGCTGACAGAGAGAGGACTGCACAGGATAGTTAGAGAGACAGTGAAATTTTATGCTCGGAAATGTACTTGGAGGTCCTAGAAACAGCACCTTCACAAAATGATTAAATACCTGTTTGTACAGAGGTTTCTATTTTTCTTCAACAGTATGTTGAACTTTCTTAATTTTGTCTAATAATTTAATCGTTGATATTACCAAAACTAGAATGAGTTTAGATAGTTGGGTTTTGTCACACTTCAGATTTTAGTTTCTGTGGGACCTGATTAAATAGGTGCTTGTAAATGAGTGGTACAACTTGAAATTTATTATTGTAAAAACTACACTATTTTTTTTATAGTATCTTAGGCCAAAGTTACTAAATTACATCAGAATGTTCTGTCTCCAGATCTTTCTTTTCTTTCCCTCTTTTCCTTGCTGTCTAGTGGCTTTATAAGTTTTCAGTTTACCTTTCTCAGTGCTTTAATGCTTTTTGCAATCTCCTGTAACAGTTTTACTGTGGCAGGAGGAGGGGAATATTTCATTGTAAATTCTTTTGTAAACCAAGGTGATGTTCTGAATTGAAGTTTGGCCCAGGATCTGATGATTCAGTAGTTGCTTTCTGCCTCTTGCATCGTAACCAGTTATTTGACATTGTAATTGGAAGCTGGAGCTTCATTAGAGTTCTCAAGAGATGCTGAGCTCTAACTAGTTCTTTCATTAACTCTGTAGTACTTGAGAGTGATGAAATAAATTTTTAGTGAGGTGGTCAACTAAGCAATTTTGTGACTTAAAAATGCTTCTTTCCTGTAGCAGGTTTATGTTATTTGCTGGAAATACCTTTTTTGCTGTACAAGCATTGCAACCTTGGTATGCCATCAATAAAAAAAAAAAAAAGCTTGAATTTACCAGTGAAATGCTGCAATTCTAAGTTTCAAACACTCAGTGTTGTAATTAGATAATGATTTCTGAATTATTTCTTTCAAACAGTAGGCCAGCGTCAGCATTAGTATTTCTTCAAGACCATTATGGACCATTACAAATCTATTCAACCTTAAATAAAATAGAATAAATCTTTTCTGATTCTGCTTACTGCCTGTGAGTCATTTATAGGCATGTTGTATATTGGGAATTGATGAGTTAGTCTATAACTTCTATTAATTGGATCTTAACTTATCACGCACTTATTGTGTATTTATATATATTCATCTCTTTTTTCAATAAGAGTGTTACAGTAAGCAAGTTGTATAATGCATTTTTTAGCATGTAATACTACTCCCAGTTCTAGTCACTTTTATGAAGCTCATCTTTTACAAAAATAAACCTTACATTAAAATTCAGGCTTTTAAAATTCTCAGTGCAGAAATAGTTAAGTAGTGCAATAATTTATGTGATCTTGTAGTGAAAATAGTTCAGTGAAATGTGTAAGCAACATTTCAAGAGGTGCCAAGCAACTTTATCATGTTCTGTTTTGTTTTAGAGGTTTTAGCTTTTAGTGACAGATTTACAGTTAATAAAGCTAGTCAGTTCATTAAGATGTCATTAAGAGTATTCAGCAGTGCCTGTGTATCTCTGTTTTCTACCAATAACTTGAAAATTTTTATTCCAACAAGTTGGTTTTTTTGTGTGCAACTTTGATAAAAAGTAAACTGACACACTTATAGTAAAATGTTGGAGGTGAAACTAAAATAGCTTTGCATGTGAACACTGAAGATAATTTAGTTAGTGTACATTCATTAAAGCTAAGATTAACAGTGTAAACCAATGCTCTAAGAGTCTGTATTAGTTGATCTGTAAAAATTACAAATTTTTTAAACAATGACAGTATTTAATATAACTAGAACAGCTGCAAAATATTCCTTCCTCTTAGGTTATATATCCTAATCAAATATCTCTTGTGTGTTTTCTGTGTTTTCTGATTTCTTACTAGTTTTTTCTGGTTTTTGGGGTTTTTTTTGTCTTGACAAGTAGTCATAGAAACCCAATTGGTACAACTGTGTATGTAGCAGCATGTGCAGGGGCAATCTTAATACTGAAAAATAACTATTTCCTCCTTCCACTGACCCCCAAAGAAGGAAACAAAACAGAATTCTTGTATCTATAGTTTTATATGAACCTAATTATAGACTTTGCCTGTTTCGCACATTCACTTCACTTATTTTCAGATAAATCATATATTGATTTTATTTTTTCCCCTCTTAGGTTTAAAGAAAACCGTAAAGATGATATTTGGCTTGTAGACGTGAGTATATGAGAAGAATGGGAAGACCTGCTAGTGGAAATCAAAACACAAAATGTACAATGCTACACTCTGTAGTAAGGCTGCTTCATCATTTGGAAAATCATTTGTACATGGTGCAGAGAAATTACATGACAGTAATTCTTCTGACAGGGTGGATAAGCAATTTGTCTGTATTGTCCAGGATGAACCAGGAATTAGAGTACTGGAAGCAGACAGGCTTCGTCCTATATTTTACAGACCTTAAAAAAGGAAAGTAGATTACCGAACAGAGCCAGGACCTGAAAACCTCTGTTCTGAATTTTTACAATTCAGTTTTTTAGTTATACTAGCTAATTTGTGTTCTTGACATTTAGCGCTACAACATTAAATCTATGAGAGGCTTCTTTCACTTTTCTAACATATTTGGAAAGATTCAGTGCTCCTTATTTCAGAGGCAAGGAATTACTAAAAAGATTAAGCTTGTTTAGCAATGAGATAAAATTCTTTCTAGCTCACCCAAATATGAATTGTAATTCTCAAATTGTATCTTTCAGACTTTTTGAGTGATTTTGAGTGGGGTAAACTATATATGCTGATTCAAAATTGATCAGTAATGTATAGGAAAACAAAATGCAACCTTGTCAAGTTGTGACCTGCTCTTGTTATACCAAAACATTCATATCTTCCCTGTTAATTTCTCTGAGCTGTTAGAGTGAGACATAGGCAGAAAGATGAAATGAGTCGCTCAGCTCTGCTTGGCCCTGAGAAAATGGGATCAATTTTACAATGTGCTTGTATAAAAGTCCTTCCTTTCAAAGAATGTTATTCCGCTATTGACAGATAAATTCATGCTCCTGGATAGATTGGTTACATGATATTTTAACTTTCAGCAAAAGAGATTAAAAAAATATAACGGCACAGTCTGTCAAAAGTAGCACCAAATCATAAAAGCTCTGTCACTTCAGCTTCATAATTGACTTGCAGATTTATTAAGACTGAAGAACAGCACGACTGGAAAATAAGCCTTGCTAATGTATTTGAGGGTTAATAATAGAATCAACTCCTCTTAATTACTTCTCTTCATTAAATTCTCTCTTTAAAAAAAAAATAAATAAAATGCATTTACTTCTCAGTTTTATGCACCTTGGTGTGGCCACTGCAAGAAACTGGAGCCTGTGTGGAATGAAGTGGGTATAGAAATGAAAAACATGGGCTCTCCAGTAAAAGTTGGGAAGATGGATGCAACTTCCTTTTCTAGTAAGTATGGTTTGGTTAGGGGTAATTTCATGACAGCTTTTGTTTTGAAACTGTTCTTAATTTTTTTCATTAGTCATTCTTCTGTGCTGTATTGTAACAAATGTATGTAAACGGTCATTGGAAAACAATGATCTTTTTCTTTCTAATAGTGACAATGTGCTGTAGTATGTGTTTTTTATCACACATCTCTGCTTGTGTAGTGAATTCTTTCTGACAAATGTAAGGTAAAAGCTTTTCAAAAATAAGCTTTTGATATGCTTCTTAGAGTACCATTATACAAACATCTTTGTGATGCATCTCTTGATCGCATCCAATTATAGGTTTCTTGTATTACTGTTGGACAAGTGCTTGTGTCCTTGTGGTTACCCTTTTCAGGTAATCAGTCCTTAAGATGTTAAACCAAAAGCCTGCTGAAATACTGAAGCCATTACACCAGCGTTGAGCCAATTTCTCCCCATGTTTCTCTGTAAATGCCTTCTTAAAAGAACCAATTTCAGCTATTTTAATGCTTTCATTTTTGATGATGCCTTTCATAAGTAGCAACCTTTTCAGGGAAAGCCCAAAACTTCAGGTATTCAGAGAAATGGTTTGGGTAGACATGAAAGGATTGTTGCATGCTTAACAGTATTGTCTTAATTTTAGCGTACTTATTTATTGTCATAAATATGTCCATCCAGGAGGATATTTAAGAGGGAAGGCATAGGGAGCAATGGGACCCAAGTAAGATCTGTATGTGATAACACTCTGTTAATACATGTAATGTTTTTAGTTAATACCTGTTAAACATGATTATTCAGGATTGTTATATTTGCATAAAATATTATGCAGAATACATGTTTTCAGTGATACTTCAACTTTTCTGTGATTATACAGCAGAGTTTGGTCTTTTGAGACTAAAATGATCTTGTCTCAAATACCAATTTATTGTATGTAGCTTTTTCTGTAAAACCACAAAAACTTGACATCATGTTTCATCTTAAAGATACTTATTTGGTTAAGAAAAATAAGTCTGGAGAATTAAAAGTTTCAAGATCATGCAACCAGATGACTTCAAAATTGAGAGTAGATTTGGTGGATCTCTTAATTTTCCTGTCATGTGTATCAAATTCTAAATCATTTAAATTGTACAAACTCTTACCCTGAAATTTTTGCATCTGTCATCCTGATGCTAAATTTTTATATTTGATACCTAGAACAGAATTGGCACTTAGTTTTTGTTCTAAAATTCAGTTTTGCATATTTAAAAATTACTGAAAACTGCAAGGGTTCCTTTGTGCCCTGAAAATGTTTTTCTTCTCAGATTTGTTACCAGTTTTATGAAGAATAGAGTCCAATATTTTGAAATAGTTTTATGCTTTTATTTTGGAAGTGGAAATTTTACAACCTCTATATAGGAAGAATTCAGTTAATGCTACTTAATGTCTTCCCAGTCTGAAGATTCTCTGAAATCACAGTAATTCAGCCTTGAGAATATCAGAAGAAAATGCAGCTGGGTGCACACGTGTAACTAGGAAGGAACACGAATGGTTGGCTCTGTATAGTTTGTGTTCCTAATAGTAATGTGAAGTAGTGTGAAAAATCTGAACTTTGGTTAGCTCGTCATCAAAGAGCTGAGATCACAGCTGAGCATATAAAGCCTCCAGTCAGTGTTTCCTCTGGTAACCATGTGGAATGAGGATACAGCAGTTTTATCAACAGAATAGTCATGTGGTGTGGTATCGGTTGAAATTTCATGGGGGTAGGCCTCAGAAGTACACTGAATGTGATCGAAGTAGAGATAGGTCACACCTGGGGCTGGCATAATTGCTGCTGTTTGCATATACTGCATTCTTCATATCAGCAAGTGGAGGTGATGATGTAAACAAGTCAGTCACGTCCTTGATGTAGAGAGCATTTTAGTAATCTCCGTGGCATGGCTGGGATGTTTGAAAAAATAAATTTTAAAATGTCTACTTTTTAGTTCTCCTTACTGTGCTCAAGGGCTGTACAAGGGGAAATTAACTGTGTGTCGACAACTGTTGTGATCAAATGTTCTAATACACATTTTAATGCATTCTAGTTCTATTGTAGTACAGCTATGAGACAAAGGGATCAGTATCAAATTGATCCTGGCGTGCGTATTTCTTGGTTCAGTCTCCTTTGATTAAGATGCCGGTAGGTGAGCCGCTAGTTTTATTTGTAGTTCTGTGCAATTAGGATTTTGAGCCAGGCAAACAGCCTTAGGGTCACAATTTCTAAACTGTTATTGAGAGCCCTGCACGCAAATCCTCCCACATCAGCTGCTTTGGTGTGTGGTTGGTAGCTTCAGGATGTTTATATTGAAAGTGTTGAACGTTGGTGCATTTTGAGTGCAGGGGTTGCTTTTTAGTAGGGAATTGCACAAGCATTGTCAGAGTTTTAGACTTGAAGACTACTTAGTTTAACTTTTGGAAAACACTGTATTGACTGGAAAGTGTAGCAGTTGCTTTGTTCACAACTGGAAGGGCAGTTGCAAATTGTACTCCTCTGATGGGAGCGAGACACACGGTTTTAAACAAATGTGAGGTGAGGGAAAACGTTCTGCAATTCTCTTACTTTTTACCACTTCAGTAAGCAGTAGGTAAGAAACTGATTGCTTAGAAAGTGTCTTGTTTCTGGTGAAGTTGATGACTTCATTTACGTCTACAGCCATTTACGTCTGTAGAATATGCTTTAAAAACTGGGGGTTTTGTGACTGCTACAGCATGATACTGCACTTTTGTTGTTACCTGTTACTCATGTAGCACGAGAAATAAATTTTCTTTCATATTTCTTTTAAGCATTAGTATTTACAGCTCTACATCCATGATGCTTAATTCCTGCCTCTGATATTTTCAGCCAATTGTATTTGCATATTAAATGCATACTACCTTTTGGTGAAAACCAATTCAATGTGTCTATTTAGAGGGTTCTCACCCCATTTGACTTGTGGCATGTGAATTGAGAGCCTATGCTGGGACCTTGCAGTACCTCTGAAAGAGGTCCAAAATTTAATGATGTAGCTTCATAACAGCAGCATATTGAAAGCAAGTAAAATAATTCATACTGAAATAAGTGGTAGATTTTTCATTTATTTATGTGGCTTGAATAGTAAACTGTGTTTAAAGATTAAGGTAAGAGAGCAGTAAAGTCTTGGTTCACTTTGGCATTAACACATTTCTTTCAGGTATTGCATCTGAATTTGGAGTGCGAGGCTATCCAACCATTAAGCTGTAAGTTGATGCTTCTCAGTGAATTTCTAGCAGTTATTTGTCCTGCTACTGATTTCAGGATGGTAAAAAAAGAAAAAAGTGCTTTTCTGCTTAAAATCACAAACAGACAAACCACAAAAAAGCTCCAAAACCAACCAAACAGAAACACTTCACCATTTCATTTTGACATTATCTTTGGTTCCTACTGGACTGTTTTGCTTTGAAAATCAGTAATATCAAGCTTATTATTTAGAAACAGAACTCTTAATGGCAGATTAGCAAATTTAGAGTTCATTTAACTGCTTTTTTTCTATGCAACTGTGTAAAAGTATATGTGTATAAATACATATTTCAAATGTGTGTATATATATTAAGGCATTATTACTGAAAGGAATTTCGCGTACCAATTGATTTTGACACCTTAAGAGTGATTCAGATAGTAAATGCATACCTGTTAACTTTTGTGAGCTGCTGATGGCGTTTTCTTGTTTTTAATTATGTCTCTCTTCAGCGTACCTGAAACTCTTGTGTAAATGACAGTAGTGGTTCCTATATAGGGTGAAGTGTGAGAGCAGTTGTTTGACAAAAGAAGTACACGTAGATTTTTTTTTTTTCATATAATTTAAAAAAATAAATCAATGGAGGGCAACATTTGTAGGAAAATACCAGTCCATTATGGTATTAGACGTACTTGCTTATAACACATATACTATATGTGTTATATACATATAGTTAACACACATAGTCTAGTACAAGGTCAGTAAACTGACCAACGCTTCACGGAAGCTTAATTTAATACATAAATTCAGAAGGTTTTGCATGTCACTTGGTACTTTTCCATTATAAAAAAGTATTAAAGAAGTTTGTTTGTTTGTCTTTTACAAGGACTAATCCCTAAGCAGTATAAATGCTGAATTTTTGGCTTTTAGTTTGGGTTTGTGGGGTTTTTTGTGTGGTCATAAGCAAATGTTCCAAATGACCTGTGTGTTTACAAAGTAGATGACTGCTGTGCACTAGAAAAAAGTAATCATAAAAGGAAGTTAATTATTTATAGAAGTCAGTAAGTCAGATA
Source organism: Chionis minor (assembly GCA_013398295.1). Classification (NCBI taxonomy): domain Eukaryota; kingdom Metazoa; phylum Chordata; class Aves; order Charadriiformes; family Chionidae; genus Chionis; species Chionis minor. Next base: position 125,769 of record VZSF01002499.1, read on the forward strand.
TTGTGTAAATAAGTTTTTATTCCATAGTTGTGTTGTATTGCACTACTGAGTTTTATATATTGTTGACCACTTTTATCTATTTGAAAAATTATCTTCCTTGTCGCTTGCTGAAAGGTGACTGTAATAAACATATGAAAATTGAGTAGTTCTGCATGTTCAGATACAGTTTAGTTGATTTCAATTCTGTTCTTTTCTTTGTCTTTCCTATTTATCAAGCTTGAAAGGTGACTTGGCATACAACTATCGAGGACCTAGAACTAAAGATGATATAGTTGAATTTGCTAATAGAGTAGCTGGGTAAGTGTACTCATCTGTGAGAGTGGTTCTGGTGACTTAAAACTTCTGTAGGATTTTGAGGTGGGCAAAAAAGAAACCTGTTTTTAAAAGAACAAGACATTGGCATGAAGTTAAAACCAGTATTCTTTGGGGAGAAAAAAGAATCCTGGTTTTTTTCATTCATTCTTAGATATAATTAGTAAATAATATTAATTATTGTTCAGAATTCTGTAGTTTAGGAATATCCGTGATCTCTAGTAAATTATCATGATTTTGTAAGGTTATTTATTTCTAAGATCACATTTTCTACTTGCTGTGCTTACATTCAGAATTTCTCTCTCAAATGGTTGAGACCTTCTTATGGCTGAGGAGACCTTGTTGTGGTGTTTGACTACAAAACGAGGGCTTGTAAGAAAGATAAAAAGCCTCTGTTATCAGTTTTAAACTGAAAGAGAGCAGATTCAGTTTGCACAAAGGAAGACATTTTTTACTATAGAGGTGGTGAGACACAGGAACAGGTTGCCCAGGGAAGCTGTGGAGGCCCCATCCCTGGAAGTGTTCAAGGGCAGGTTGGATGGGGCTTTGAGCAACCTGGTCTAGTGGGAGGTGTCCCTGCCCAGGGCAGGGGGTTGGAACTAGATGATCTTTAAGGTCCCTTTCGACCTAAGCCAGTCTGTGATCCTGTGGCCAGTAAATGGCGTGCATGTTTACATCATGGCAGCCTTTTGTCCTAAGATATTAATTTCAAATTTAAGTGTGCTATTTGAGTAACATAACAAGTTTACTTTTGGGGGATTTTTAGTGTTTTTGCTTTTAGTTGAAACTGAAATAAATTTAAAAAACTAATTTGCATTGGGGAATTTAATTTAAAGAAACCCCAAAACACAAAACTACATGGCATTTTCTTGGGTATTTTATTTGAGTTTTGCAGCTTGGAGAAATTGAGATTTTTCTTTCTCTTTTTTCCTTTCTTTCCCCCAGACCTCTCATCAGGCCACTTCCTAGCCAGCATATGTTTGAGCACGTGCAAAAGAGGCATCGTGTACTTTTTGTGTATGTTGGTGGTGAATCTCCTTTAAAGGTTTGAAGCTTGGTTAAATGAAGTTATTATTTTGGGTATTCACAGATGTAGTTTAAAATATGTTCTAAAAGACTGAAGTGCATGCTTATAATAAATTCTCTTTTTTTTTTTTCATTTATTGAAGTGTTTTTACAATCTTGTGTCATAACTATATTTTCTAATTACTCTTTGAAGATCAGGTATGTCACAAAACTTTTGTTTGAAATATGCTAAAAGTTCAGAAATTAAAAAACTTGTTTGTATTTTAAAAAACAATTTTTAATTGTTTTTTAATTTTTGCAGGAAAAATACATTGAAGTTGCTTCAGAACTAATAGTTTATACATACTTTTTTTCTGCCTTGGAAGATGTGCTGCCTGAGGTAAGCTGTTTCAGTTCCTGCCGTTTCCTCCAGAAATGGTATAGTTCTCCTCAGATATAATTTGGCTGTTTTGGTGGCACAGAAATGGCTTCTTATAATGTATTTGGCTTTGATAAATTTCAAACTAATTGCACTAAAACGTTTATTCTTTGAGTCTGTGTGGTTAAAGAATACAAAATAAGTTTCAGTCTGTTATTGCTTTGTGTTGGCCAAATTACTTGTTCGGTCATGTTGTTAAAATTAAATAGAAGATATTCAGGACTCAACGTGGACCATACAACCTGCTCAAGAAGGTAGATACTTCGATTTTTAGACAATGCAAAGCTCTTGTTGCTCCTAACAGCCCTTTCACCAACCACTTTTATAATTAAACTTTGGGAGTCTGTGGCATGGAGTACCATGGATACACTAATAATCAGAGAAGTGAAAAGGCAAGTTATTTTTACCTTGTGCAATACAGCTGGTAAAAACATTAGCCTGCTCAGGGATCAACCCATCCAGTCTACTGGCTGCAGAATTCTCACGTGGCTCTCTGGAGGATTCTGTAAGGAGGAAATAATTTACAATTAGTCACAAGGGTGGAAAAAATTGCTACTATTGTTGTTAATCTAACCATTGTTGCTTAGGTGTTGAAACAAAATCAAGAGGCTTTTTTTATTTAATGTTATCTCCAAGTGGGACCTGAGTCTACTCCAAGCCTGATAACGCATGACTTCAAAAATTAGTTTGGGATTAGCAGAGTGAGAACTAGCATAATTTATTTTTTTTAGGCACCTGTGTTTTCCAGCATTGTAAGTAGAACTGACCTTATTATAATGTATTCTTAGATTTGTGGGAGGCTTATATCAAAAACTACATCAATTTGAATATTGCTATTTGTACTTCAGCCCCAGCTGAGCAAGAAAAGTACTGTTCATTCGTGCAGTGGAAAGAGTGTAAAAGGCTGGAACTCTTGAGATTCTGTAATTACAGTGATATGAGCAGTGAGCTGGTTTTCCCATCAAATGTAATTTCCTACGAATGTCATTTAAACAAGTAGTGATGGTATGCAATATTCTATGCAGAGAAGGAAAAATGTTACAAAATCACTGGTTGCTAGTTATAATGAGGATATGCATCACAGCATTCACTGTTAGGCTTTTTTTTATCACCGTAGGTAATCTTGGTCCAAGCTTCAGGCACCTTTTGCAAGCCATAAGCCGTACATAGACCTTTAAAGGTGTTAAACTTTGTTTTTGACAAATAGGAGAATAAAGCTTCGTCTAGAATTACCTTCTTCATATGAGCTGTTACATTATAAACCTACTGCTTTTACATTTCTTTCCAAGAAGAATGATGCAGAATGATTACAGAAACCATGTCATTTGGAAAAGCGCTCATGATACTGTTCTTATGTTGTCCAAACATATCAGTAAATGAGACAATTCAGCCAACTTCATCATCAAAACTAAGGTCATGATATAGTCCTTTCTTAACAACAAATGCCATGAGAATTTTAACTTGAAATGGTAGCAAGCAGTAAGGAGTAGATGCAGTATTTTCTTCTGCAGTTTACTGAAAACGTGAGCTTAATAAGGTTCTTTTAAGTTGCAAGGGAAAGGTTTCTATACCTTGTAATTTTTTTGAGTGTGTTGCTGACCATGCTAAATATCTTGTTTAGGATGGTAATGCATGCATTCATTGCTCTGTTTGCCTGAATTAGGGCTATTTTGCAGCCCTATATGCTGTAGCTCTGTCTTTATGTTCCTGTCAGCCTGAACAACAGGAAATAGCCCAGATTTAATGGGACATGTTTTCAATGCTACTATTTTTTCTACAGCATTATTGACTGCCCATTTAGTAGCAGTAATGGTGTGACAAGTATGCTGACAACAGCACAGATTGGGGACAGAACATCATTAGTAAAACCCTGAAGTTATGATCTTCTGTCTAAAGTTCATGTCCAACCGATAAAATATTCTTCATGCTACTGCAGATACTAGTAAAAATCCTGCTTTATTTACACTTTATGAGACCTACCTCTTAAAAATGTGTTTATGTTGTGTTACTTTTTAATACATGGAAGCTTATAAATTTGTTTTAGTAAATGTATACAGAAAACATTTAAATGTACTTTGAGAGTTTCCTCATGGACTATGTTTCCACACTTCTAAGATTCTTTTTGATTGTTTGTTTAAAAAACTTTTAATTTTCCATGGATTAATTGAAAACCACTTCTCTTTTAGTATGTTACATTGCCTGAATTGCCTGCTGTTGTGGTCTTCAAAGACGGAACTTACTTTGTTTATGATGGTAAGTAAAAGTGGACATTACCTTAAGGCAAGATATTTAAAGTATACATGGAGGAACTAGAACAGTTGATATTTTTTTGAAGGTTTTGCTAGGGTTCTGGGAAATTCCCCAGTTTTATGATAAATAACAGCTCCTTTATGAAGAAGAGAAAAAACAAATTCGTTCTTACGGAACAAAACACATTTGAGAAGGAAGTGATTTTTAGCAATACTGAAGTAGAAGTGATGATGTTTGCTGTGTGTTATCGGTAAGATTTAGCGTCTAATATTGCTTTGCTGGCATTAATGCACATATAAAAGCTATCCTATCATTCAGTGTCCAAATTCATGATAAGCAAAATAGAAGAAAACTGTTGCTGAAGAGGAGTCATATGTAAGATAACTTTACAGTTCCAAACAGTCAGATTTTCTCTAAAGTGCTCTTCCTGACAGTCAGATCTCTCTCTCTTGAAGTTTACTTATTTTTTTTCAGATGTATACTTTGCCCAGAGATTGCATAAAAGGGTCCAGTTTGAGCTTTTTGTGCCTTGGCAATACAGGCTGTATACTTCCTTAGTATGGCAAGCCTTCCTTCAAAAACTGTGAAGGAAGAGGAAACTGATTCTACCTTTATTCCTAGTATTAAAATTTGTAACTGATAGCTTTGAGCACGTGGGACCTTCACATTTGTGTTGCTTGGATATTGGTAGTGGGAGAGGATCAGACAGCATAACCTCTCCCTGTATGGCTGATGGGGCATATTATGCATATGTAGAACAGTTGACCATTCAGTCTGTTTTTCCCATCCTCAAAGCGTGTCTCACAAAAAGAGGTTAAGGAGACGTGGACTATTGTCACTGATACAGCGGGTACGCAATATTGGGCTTGATAAACTGCTTTGACTGTCTTGTTCAGCGTGTAGACTGTAGAATGGCCACCTGAAACTAGTAGTGTTTCCTAACACCACTGACAGCAATACACCTGTCATTTATATAAAAAAACGTATATCCATGTGTATGGATATCCATATATAAGTGCTAGATTATACTCGGGCTATCCTGTAAAGCCCGTGCATTATAGTTTGCTAGATGCACGCACACAGACGTACTTACATACACATATATTATTTGCAAAAACATCCACTCTTGATTTAGATTGTTTTAAATGCAAGTTTTTACTTTAATTTGAAAACATATCACTTAAAAGATTGTTCTCCTGTTTTAGTTTCTGATGACCAGTAGTATCACAGCAGAATACTCCAGATGGGCCATTAAGGCTATTCTTTGTGATTTCACAGAATGGCCATACTTCTCTTACTCTTCAGTCTGTTGCCTTACCAGTCATCCTCCGGATAAAAATTCACTCTACAGCCTCTTTGATTTGCATTAGATTTTGTTATTTTTTAAAAGGGCCTGGAGGAGGAAAGCTTGCCAAAGAGAAACACTTCTGTTTGCTTTTTGCTGTGTGACCTGACTGCTTTTTCCACACCTTTCAAAACAAACACAAAACTCATAACAATCCAGGCTTCTAATGTACTTTGTAAAAATTTTACTCTTTTATAATGTACTAGAAATATTATTGTAAATCAAACAAGATGTGATATTAGAGACTGGATAAGGTTATGCATGCAGTTGTTATGATTGGGCAGAAATTTGAAGAGCTCACTGTAATAAAAAGGTTTAGCAAAATCCCATTGATGTCGCTGGTGTGTGTTGAATTTGATTCTATACAAGTTAAAGGATCTAGCATCTGAAATGGTAGCCTTCAGTATAACTGATTCTGAATCTTAAGTAAATATTTGTTCATTTACATTCACAGTGATGTAAATGCATCTTTGCCTTGATTTCTTTCTATTTCATTTAAGGACTCCCACAAATACTTCTTTCTGTGGTTTTTGTATTTTTTCACTTTGTTTGAAACTTGACCCTCCCCCTTTTTTAAAAACAGGTGTTGGAACTGTTCTTTTCTGCACTGGGTCACAATTATCTTCTAGAATAGCATTTTTTGTCCTTGATTTGGGAAGAAGTAATCATATCAGCTTTTCATGCTTTGCTATAAAAGACTTACTTTTTGTTCAACAATTGAAATTGCTTTAGAAATTTTAAAACTGAAGAGAAGTATCCAGAAATGTGTGAGATCTTGTCAAACAACAATAAAAGGAAAAAGGGGAAAAAATGGTGTTTACCTCTATAGTACTGGAAGGAATAAATCTGATGCCCATCTTATTAAAAAAAAAAATAAAATTAGCACATTATGTGTGTTTAACTTACAGCATTTTTTTTTTTTTAAGAGTATGAAGATGGTGATTTGTCATCCTGGATAAACAGAGAAAGATTTCAAGGTTATCTTAACGTAGATGGCTTTACACTGTATGAACTTGGAGATACAGGTGAGATGATCGACTCTTTGACATCTCTCCTACTTAACACTGAGAAAAATTAAAAAGCACTAAGAACATGTTTTTTAAACCTCAAAAATTAATTAATCTCAGAGTTAAAGTTGATAGTGCCAGTCTTTTTTTTATGTTGGTGACTTTCTATTGACCAGAAGCTTCATCCAAAGCATACACTAATCCTTTCCTCGTAACATGAAAATTAGTGAGTCTAATCCTGTAGTATTTACCAAAAAATTAGTAGGACTTTAAGAGCAGCTTTGGTTTTGTGTAAATTACATATTAACTCTTTGGAATATCTACAGCGAATTTTAGGATTGGATTTAGAGGTATCAAATATGGATGGTTTTATATGTCTTATATCTAATGGATTTAGTTATCTTTAAAGTAGATTTGGTAAGGAAGGGAGGAGAGCATGTACCATAGTGGACCTGTCCTGGAATACTTCAGCTTTTCTCTAGGAAAATTTTTTGAAAGCCAAATGAAAACTTTGCAGCCAAGTGACTTCTGAAATAGGCAAATGCTTGTACTGCTTTTAAGGTATACATACTCTGAAGTAGCAGAAGAAATGCTGTAAGTATTGATTTTTCCAGGCGAGGATACCTTGTAATCAACATTCCATTTCCAAAGAAAGAAGTTTGCATTCAATGCAACTTTGAGTTCTTTCAGGTTTTAAAAATTACAGAACAGCCAGCTTCTGACATGTTTGTCAAACTAATATTGTTACACCTACATTTTAAAAGGTTATTTACAGAAGTGCTGTTAGAAATTGTTTAAATGTAGCGTATGTCTTTGTGGTACATTTTTGTCTTAATAATGCCTCAAGTTACAAAAAAAATTAATAAATTGAGTTTAGTAATACAACGGAGAAGGCATAGTTTATTTTTAAGAGCTTTATGTATAAATATGCAGTACCTGGAATTTATCTACATCCTCTTTTCCAGGCTAAAAAGTAGCTGTCTCATAGTGTACTAGGTAGTGTCTTAGGGTGTGGAAAGAAACGGGAAAAGTGAGGATTGAGGTATGGAAGAAGTGGGGGTGGGGGAACGCTATTGCTATTTCACAAGAAAGCCTGGGAATGAATCATCGTTCTTGCCCGCCCTCGAAGCTCTTCAGTATTACTTGAGCAAGAGTGAGTTTCTTTTTTTGAGAGGAATTCTTCCTGTGCCATGGTGGTAGGTAGGAATTCAGCAATAGACTGGCTTGGTGGGGAGTGTTTTGAGTGAATCATGGCATCTAGAGAGACTTTACAAACTGTTCTTATGTACGCTTGAGGCGTTAGTTAATCCAGCTGATGACTACACTGTTGACAGATTTGCTCTCCTAACAGGAAGTGCTTGGTCTGGAGAACATTTGGCCAGCTTTCTAAAAATATTTTGATCTGGTTCAACTTACGAGGCTTTGAGGTTTTTTTTCTTTTAATCAGAAAAACTTCAAAAAGTGAGTCCTGAAAACATCAGTATGGTGTTTGGTCTTTAAGCCCCTCTGATGGAAGTCTTTGTTCACACAAAGTTGTTTTTCTGATGTAATGAATTCTGGGCTTTGTCAGTAAATTTTCCATGTTTTTTTCCATAAGGATAATACTCCAAATTTTCAACAGTGGTAAAAATAGTTGGTACTGAATCCATACAACAGAGATTCAGTCACTTAGAATCAGCTTGTAATTGCCGTTATATAATGAAGTTTTTCGTAGCCTTATATTTAGGTACATGTAAATAATACAGCTTGGGTAGGGAATTAATTTTTATCTGTTTTTCCCCTTTTAACTTCTTTCTATAGATGGGCTTTTCATAGAGTGCTAGTGGTGTGGCCTTAAGCCACATCTAAATTTATTTTCAGTAGCTTGAAGAAGACCACAATTTGATCAGCTAGAAGAGGCTGTTTGGCATTAAGGTTGGTGTATACCTAAAACTAATTCACATCCCTGGAGAGTATCTGATCTTCTAGGTAGGAGTATTTTCTGAGAATGTGTGTTTGTTTTTAAATGGTTTCAAGTATTTTCTTCCTTGTTTTAGGAAAACTTGTGGCTATTGCAGTCATTGATGATAAAAACTCTTCATTGGAACATACCAGGTACAGAATTGAGTATTGGTGACACTGTGGGAGAAATGTGCTAGTATGATATAGAGAACTTTAGAAGTTTCTTAAATATTCAGAAATGCTAGGTTAAATGAATGGTTTTAACTTGTGCGTGTTCTCTAGTTTGTCTTCAGTCTATTGAATTTACTTAATTTATGGCTCTGCTGAAGCACATGTGAGTTCAATGAGATGATGAGAGTTCGCTATCACTCTTCTGCCATTTGTTAATGAGGTCATAAACAGTGATCATATAGCTTTTTAAAGCTATTGTGTCACTTTGTAAACATAGATAAGAGTGCTTGAGTTCAAATGACTTTGAGATTGATTTAGTAAGTTTAAGCAAATGACTGTTCTTCAGCTCAGTTGCATTAAAAATTAATTTAGTGATGCTCATATGTTTGTTGTTTGCGGAACTGATATTAAGAAGGCGTATTTTCAGTTGGATTAGAGTTTGCTGCAGATACTGGAGGAACAAGACCTTCCCCTGTCCCTTTGTCATTGCATACATAATTAGAAAAAACTGTTCCAAGTACTGTGTATGCTGTTTTCCCAGACCTCCTTGGATTTTCGTCAGAGTCAGTGCTGCATCTTTGGGAAGCAATAGATTGAGTGAAGCAGCCTGACTGTCTGTCTGTGCCTTTCTCATGTCAAGACTATGTGGTAGATAGTCTTTCAACCCTTAGAAACCAAGCAAGACGAGTGAGGTATTTTTTGTAATGGAATAGGGAATCCTTACTGTTAATGAGGTACTATTTGCTGCTTACTGGGCAAATCTCAATGTTTATTGTTTGTATTTTGACAAAGTATATCCTGGATTATCATCGTCACTTTTTTTTTCCCCCCTCCAGATTAAAATCTATTATTCAGGAAGTTGCTAGAGATTATCGGGATCACTTTCACAGGTAGGCACACATGGTACTACGGTATCCTAAATGAACTTCTGCATTAACCTTTCTAAGGCATCAGTCATTTTTTTTCTACATGAAAAATGTTATAGTACCTGCTTTTATATTCATATATGGATGTTTAATAAAACCACTCCATTAACTGAGTGTTTTGGGATGCTGATTGTCTTGTAGATCAACAGTTTTTGAATTATGTTGCTGAGTGTGTGTTCTCATCGTCAGTTACAGGAAAAATATTTAAGGAAGAACTTTTGCTGAAGCCCATTATTCTATTTTCTTTTTCATCCAGTCTGCTTTTCACTGCTTCTCTTACAGGGATTTCCAGTTTGGCCATATGGATGGAAATGATTACATTAATAGTTTACTAATGGAGTAAGTAAATTCTTATTTGAGTATTCTTTTATCTCTCTTATTTGTTGCTAAGTATATTTAATTGAAAACAAACTTCTGAAGAATTCCTGCCTTTCGTGGCTTAAAAAAAAAGAATCACTGTCCTCAGAATTCAGCATGTAATGTATCAGTTGTTTGTTAAATTAAACTGTATAATTTAATATTAGAAGTGTGGATTACTGATAATGCTGATTGACAAAGCTTATCTTTTAGGTCTATTTTGCTAAATTACTTTATTAGAACTGTGGGGTTTTTCATTCATTAAATTTACAAGGCACTAGGCAGAAGTTAGGTCAACTTGCAATAGGAAATGTAAATAATGGTTATGCATTCTCTATGGTTTTTATTTCTGGAGAGGCACATTTCATTCTTGATGCATTTTTAAGACTGATGCATAGAAATATGCTTCTGTAGAAAACCAGCATAAAACGCACGGAAGATGCTGACTGCGCTTGCTATGTGCATGGTACATTTTGAAATATGCAGTTTCAACAAGATGCTTGATATTTGTCCTTATTATGATCCTCGTCTAAAAATGAATCATTAGAAAGTTAAGTTGCTTGGCATTTACAGTTGACTACTTGTTCTCTTCTTGCCTTTTGAGTAAAAGAAGGGAGAAACAGGGGTCAGTATGCCAGCTCTGTAAGTTTTCCCGGGGATCAAAGCATGAACAAAGCATGCTTTCGTGCCCCTAAAAGTTCTGGGAGCTTCATAGGGACTCAGGAGGTACAAAGTCTGTATCTCTGTGGAATGCCTGTAGATTGACACCTGAATACAATTAATTTAAAACCAGCTGTCTCACAGTTGAAGTTAAGCGATATGATTGATCTAGTGCTTTATAGCTGCCAAGAGACCTTCCTCTCTTCATTATTCTTCTTTGGTGCAGACTCTTAACGTTTGACTGTCTGCTGAGCTGTTTCAGCCTGTTTATCTGGCAGAAAAGTGTTTGGTTTTTTGGCTAGGCGAGTAGGGGAGTTATTTTGCTGATCCAGCAGAATCCTTAAATGTCTTCCCATATATTTTACTGAATACCAGAACTGATGTGCAAAGAAACAGGAGAGAGAGATGAGGTCCCTGGGAGGAAGAAAACGGAGGGGAGGAAGACAGAACTGCCACTTATGGTGGTAGTGATCTGTTAGTAGTGGCAAGATTTGTTCACCTGGATTGTTGAACTTAATTTGCAAAATGCCTGATTTTATAATTTCAAGTATACGGTAAGTTGCTGTTTGAGTACTCACAGGCTTTTAATTACTTTCTAAACAGCGTGTATACATTTCCAGCATAAGTGGAAGGCAGCGAAAGAAAGCAACAAACTATGTTCAATGATAGAAGTAGCTGCTCTTCATGTGGCTACTTGAATAATTTGAGTAAAAGTGTATTGCAAGTACTTCAGTTTTCCACTAGATGGCAGCAAGTGGAAATAGAAAAATATTTCTATTTTTCTATTCACAAAAAGATTGTGAATAAGGCACAGTCTATTGCAGAATACATTTTACTGCGCATGTAGGAACAAATTCTGTTTCTTCACAAAGGACAAAGTATCATATAATTCATAGGGATAGTAGTAGTAGTCCCTGATAGAAATACACTTACGAACTTCACTGTAACTCCATTAGTAGTCTCTTCAGCAGTGATGAAGTAGTGACTACTACAGCATAGTAGTATGCTGTCTCTTCAGCAGTGGATGAACATGCTTTTGTTGAATTAAAAATGATATAGTTAAAACTGTGCACGAAAGAAGAAAACAGAATCTTATGTATTTTACTGGATGCAAAACTACATCTTTATGTAAGCTAAAGTACATAGCATCATTGGAATGTCAACTGTAGGCATATATGGAGTTTTAATTCCTTAGTTCTTGGAAGAAACATATTAAACATGTTTTTATGAATCTCTGTGTAGCATAAAACATTTGTATATGGAGTTTATCTTTCAGCTGCTCTACAACCACCTTCAAGAACCTCAGTTACCAGACAGTTAATTACAATAGAAGCACCTTTTTTGGGGGTGGGGGGAGAGGGAGGGGAGAAGATATTTTCTGCATCCGAGTAACAAAACTTGTTTTGGTGGGGATGAGGTATTTTGGCAGAGGTTGATAACTTGTACCAAGCACACGCAAGAACATCTGACTTGGTTTGATTCTTTCCTACTTATATTTCTTGTTTTTTCCTAATAAATAGAGAATAAAAATGTCAAGGGGAGATTTGTATTTAGAGAATATTATGTTGCAGGTTGTCCTGTTGACAAGGTTTTTTTGTTTGGTTGGGTTTTTTTCAAGTTTGTTTGAAAGGATGAAATTATTTTGTTACGTCTGTAGTTGGTCTTACATTTTCTGAGGTGCCACCATGCTTTCAACTTGAGTGCTGGGAACATGGTCTGCACCTTAAGTCTTCAGCTTTCTAAGAGTTTAGAAAAAAAATCCTGAGTAAGTATTAAACTTGTCAACTTCTAGGTTTGGAATTGAATTTAAGTTTACAAAAAAAACCCAACAAAGCAACAAACAAAAGACCTAAAATGTGTATGAAAATCTAGAATAATTTCTTGTGACTTAAAAGAAAAATGGGAATCTTGAATAAATGGTGAACAATATTTTCATTAAATGATTCATTATGGATTGATAGCCACAGTTAAGGCTGAAATCATCATCAAAATTACACAGATTACAAATATACATGGATGGGGCACTATTAGAGTGAAAATGTGGAAGAACAATCTCTGCATTGCTTCTGCTGTGAAGGAAAGCCACCTGGTATTTAAATTATTGACAGAACTGTAGAAAATTAGCAAAGAGTACAGGAGATTTTTCACCTTATTTAATGTATTTTAAATCTTGTTTGTTGAGCAATGTATTTGTGCAGTATTAAATTTTTCTAAACCTGATCTAATTTTGAATGTAGGGCTACTTTGAACAGTAGATGATACTGGTTTTTCTCCAGAGAGAATTTCTAACCTTTTTTTTTCCTTTTTTCTTTGTTTCTGATTCTGATACTAACCAGTGCTTATGTATGTGAAGGTCAACTGCTGAGTAATAGTTGTTTAAAAACTCTGCAGCTCATCTGCCATATCTAAAAGAGATGTAGTAAAATTTTCGTTGGTATGGCTTATTCTTTTGACTTGACAGGTAGAAATTGATTGATAGAGTTGATCAGTTGGACCATGGCTATACGGGATTGAATTTTTGGATTATACTTTTGCCTTAGTACACAAAAACACTTAATATGTTGTGCTACTGGTAAGTTTCAAGTACAAGGCTACTGTCTGTGATCTTTTACTAATTGGCAAGTTATAGGGTACCTGATTGGCAGTTGCTGTGGGTGTGTAAAATGCAATAAGCTTCAATAGCATCACTGACACAGATGTGAAGGAAAAATACGAATAAGAAACGTGCTCATACCATACAGGTGATTCTCCTCCTCCTTCCCCCTTGTCTTTAAAAATCTGCTGTAAGGATCACACATGAGGTGAAGATTAATGGGTATCCTTTTAAATGAGGTAGGAATTATTTGAATTGCAGTGGTTTGCACAGTAGATCTTTAAATGTCTTAACTATGTGTTTTATGTTTCCAGTGACTTGACAATCCCGACTATTGTTGTATTGAATACCTCCAATCAGCAGTATTTTCTACCAGATAGGCACATTGAGAACACGGAAGACATGGTTCAGTTTATTAACAATATCTTGGATGGTACAGCTGAAGTAAGTCTTCATTGTTACTTGGAATATGTTGGTTTGTGTTTACTTCCTTGATGCTAAAGTAGGGAAAAAAATGGCTTATTCTGATTGTTATGCATGTGTTTTGTCTTCCTGTCCTGTCTGTCTTCCTGTCTTGGGCACTGTCAGTGAATATGTGATTCTGAATTCTTGAGGTGTGCCGTTGCTTGCTGTTCTGACTGCAGAATCTCTTGTAGAAAGCAAGAGGTTTTTTGTTTCTAGCATAATGTTAGCTGACTTCTCTTGATATTTCTTTTACTGGTGTCACTGGTAAGGCAGGATTAACAAATCATTTGGCTGCCTCCTGGGAGAAGCCTATGTTGGTTTAAGACCAAATTCACAGTATTTTGAATGCTTACTGTGTTAGCTCGAATGCCACTTCACATTACACCAGCAGTTTTAGATCACTGGGTGGTAATGACAAGTAATGTTGTAAATCATTTCAGTATGTGGTGTACTTTGGTTTATTTAATCTGACAGATTGATGTAGCAACATGATATAGGTAGATTTGTTTGCTATTCCTGACTTTACTGGTCATGCTTCTGGTTGCAAGGTGAGGGGTATTCCTGTATCTTACTTGGTGGTTCTTTGTTTCTTAATTCTCACTTTTTTTATGCTTTGTTAATTGCATTGAATTACTTTATCAACATCTATTTGACTCTGTTTAAATATTTTCTCAGTGAAACAACAGATGAAATTGGTTCCTGTTTGTTTTTTAACTTGAAGGAGATCTGTTTGTGATGCCTTCTGTTTTTTGCTGTAGTGTCACTTAGGTCTTTCTACCTGTTGTTTGCAGTATTTCAGTTAGAATGATTAAAGGTCTGTCTAAATTCATATCTCTGTGTATGTGAGAGTGCTAATACAAGACAGACAGTACAGGATGTGACTTCATTTAAGTTAAATAGTGTCTGTAGACATAAAATGTCACTACTTCTGCTATGTTTAGGGCCAAGAAGTTGTGCAGCTGTTGAGGAATGACAGTCTTTAAAATACACTGATAAACAAGTAATAGGATGCAGGCTTTCTGAACCACAGTGAAATTTCTGAGAAGTGTAACTTCCTGTCCCTTCATTGGGAAGTGTTGGATTATTCACGTTGACTTTCTTGTTATTTTCTGTAAGGCCCTATAGGTATCCCTCTGTGAGTCTGTTTCATCTTTGCGGATTTTTTTGTAATTTGAGGGTTTTGATCAGGGTCAAGTGCTGATCAGTTGACTTCCAAAATATAGGTTTTCTTCCCATCTGTTTCTCTGGCAACTCAAGGCAGATGAAAATTCGTCCTGTTCAACAGACAAATTGCCTTTGGATTCATTTAGTTATTCTGAAGACTGCTAAGTTAGGTGGCAATGTAGGTATAGTATGTCATTGCTTGAGACAATTTTTCTTTATTACATCTTGGTATCTTCTTGTTACTTAGTTCTTAGATTTTTCTGACTGCTTCTGTCATAATCCATAAATAGCTATCTATCGGCTGGACTGTTAAAGTTTGCACTGATTGTTTGAAAGAATTGTGAGAGGATTTTGCATCAGACTAGTGCAAAGTTTGTCCATGCTTGAGAAGTTGGAGTGTCTGGGCATGATGAAATGCAAGAATAATTACTTTTCATTTCCTTCTAAAGGGACTTAAGATTGCAAGGTCTGAAGAATGAACTTTTGGAATCATAACTGAAAAGTGTCAGCAGTTTTGACATGGTTCCATTTGAAATTTCAGGCACAGGGTGGTGATGGACTTCTGCAACGAATCAAGAGAATAATCTATGATGCCAAGTCTACTGTAATGGTAAGTTTTAATGTGTTGAATTAGATGGTACTGTTGTCAATCAAGATGTAAATCTTTTCAGAGGGTTTAGAAATGTTTTTATATAAGTTTCTTGATATATTTTGTGTGTATATTATAGGTATATATACATTAGGTTTAAGCCAAAGGAAGTACTTGATTAATGTTTTTAATAATATTTTCCAGTGCTGAATAATCAACATGTGTTAGTTTCTTCATTTTTCACTCCTTTTCTGTATTAGTCTGACATGTATTTCAAGGGGTAGAACAGGGAGAATTCAAAATCTTTTCCTTGACCGTTTTGACATCTTTTCACTGGAATTGATAGCAACTTCACCTTCTGAGAAATGTTATAATTTCAGTCTAATTAATTAGGGCATAAGGGGATTAAATACTATACTCGATGTAGTTTTGAAGCAAATATTTCTTTCCTGTAGATTAGTTATGCTTAACAGAATTTTGTTGGGAAGGTGTACACAAATCCATTTCTTCCCTTGTCCTGCACAAGTCGGGGGGAAAAAAAAAAGTCCTGCAAATTTAAATTGAAATGTGCATGTTTCTGTATGAGTGGCTTCAAAACTTCTGTGAATGTGCAACATTTAGCCATCAGCTTCTGAAACTGAAAGTCTTCCCCCCTGTGCTGTTAAATGGCTCTTCGGTAGGAAGCTGTCCAATAACAAAATGTTTCTGCAGATCCCTTATCACTCAAACTAATTTTTGAGAATGAGACACAAATAAAAGATGAAACGGGTTTCCTCGAAGTGTTCTTTTAATGCTATTAGAACAATTGTTTCTCAAGGTTCAAACAATGAATAGGATATACAGTTGGTATTTGAAGTTCTAGTTCTTTTTTTTATGAACTTATAGTAGTAATGGTTAAAATAAGGACTCCTTCTCTCTGAGAAGGGGGGGGGAACCCACCCAAAACCAAATAAAAAAACCCCTGTCTCTGTCTATTTGGATGTTACTGAATAAATATACAGAGTAATTAAAGAAGTAATGCAGTAATTGTGTATATTCACTGCAAGTGTTTTTTTACTTCAAATTTGTCTTTCAACAGTCTGTGTTCAAGAGTTCACCACTTCTGG
The DNA here is from genome assembly GCA_013398295.1 of Chionis minor. Taxonomy (NCBI): domain Eukaryota; kingdom Metazoa; phylum Chordata; class Aves; order Charadriiformes; family Chionidae; genus Chionis; species Chionis minor. The sequence goes on from VZSF01002499.1 coordinate 142,099, forward strand.
GATGCTTTCTCTTTGGGTTGCCCCTGGGGGTCATCAGCATTATGTGTTATGGAATCTGCACAGCTGATACAGATGGAGGGGTAGAGGAACATGAGGCAGCTAAAAAGGAGAACGGTGATCGGGAGCTCACAGATGAAGGCAGTGAGGAAGAACAAGAGGAGGAGAAGAACGGAAAATTTACAGAACTCTCAGATGAGGAGCTCAAACAGAAAGACATAATGGAAAAGAAAAAAGACTAACTTGTTTAGCAAAAGAATTCTCTAGAATTTCCAAATAGACTTATTTATTGAAGGTAGTCATTTATTGATGATCTTCATGAAAGAGGACCTTTTTGTCTGCATTATGGTAGTTTTGACTTGCATGTATTCAAATTTCCTCAGAAATTGACAGGAAAAAAATATGGATGTTCTCTTAGTTGTCTTTACTAGATTAACAAAGAGCAATTCAAACTGAAGCAATTTGCAGGAACAATTCTACACCCTTTTTTTTTTTTTTTGAGTAGTTTGGAATTGTTAATTTCTGGAACAGTGAGTTAATGTTACTTGACCTTAGTGTATGTGACTGCTACTGTGAACTACTCATTCATATAAAATTAAGGCTGAAAACTAAGAAAGATTGAGAGGTCTGCAAAGTCTTTCAGACCCTGGTAGCTAAAGACAACTTAGAGTTTTCCAAGAAATCACGTGTCCTACCTGTTGCACATTGTTTTGGGAAAAAAACCCTCACTCAACTTTTCTATTTTCTGAAGTTAAATGTAAATTGTTAGGAATTAGAGGACTGTTTTACCATGTAATAATATAATTATTGGCAGTCACGAATGTTTACTTGATACGGGATGTGGGAGGTATATGCTAAATTAAGTCTTCATTAGTGCTTTAGCAGCAAAAAGTATTGAAAAACTACATTACGAACATTTTGGAACAGGATTGCCTGTTAAATTGTTTTATATGAGTGCTTACACAAACTTATAGTGCAAACAGTCTTTTAAGTTTTTCTGAATCCACAGTACAACTTGATAAAGGAAGACATAAACATCCTCTGACTATTTTGCATAACTCTCTAATGACAAGCTTTTTGAATAGTGTGCTTCTGTTTACAGTATTTAATTCAGATTGTTACACATCTTTGAGGTAGTTGGTTTTGATACTTTTGTTTGAGACTGTTAACCTGCTCTGAAGGAGGGAGTTAATGGAGCATAATATTAACATTTGTAGAGATTGCTCAGTAAAATGCATTTTTGTTACTTGTTTATTCTTAAAAGTCAGTTTTAGTCAGTTTAAAAAGGTGAAAACGACTAATTTGTGTCCAGGGTTAAAATTTCCAAGGATATAAAGCTGCTATAAATCAGCCTTTGGCATTAACGTAATTGAGAACACCACAGAAACAAAACTTTTTTTTTTTTTTTTTTTAANTTTTTTTTTTAAAGGCTGTGTTACTGTTTAATACAGATTATAATGTTCTCCCTATAAGGCAGCTTGATCACTTAAGAATTTACTATGCTGTAGTTCTCAATTTGGGAATTTTAAATAAAACACGTGGGTAAGCCTAAGTAGACAAGTTCTGTGTTTCAGTAAACCTGATGATGATATAAATCACAACCAGGGAAAATGTATTGCTTTATAGGAAATGTATTTCCTTGTAGGAAAGAAATTTGTTTCTTCTGTTTAAATAGCTTGGTAACAGCTGGCTTCATGTTCCAGTGCAGAATACAGTAAGTAGATGCCTGACTTTCGTTATCATACAGTATAAACAGTATCTAAGGAGATTAGGAATTCTTTTCAGACAAATTCCATGTCTTATTTTTAGTCCAACCTTTTTCCTTTTGGGAAGAGAGGAAAAAAATGAGTTCGTATAATACTGAGTAGCAAGCGTCTGATAGAGTATTCTTTTCCCTTTTTGTTTCTCCTTTTTTCTTTTGTGAATTGCCTTTTTTTCATTTTTTGTCGTAGGTAGTTGTACATAGTGTCTTGGGTTTTCTTGCTTTTTTATTTTCTTTTTTTTTTTTTTCAGAATCTTTACGGTGTAGTTTTAGTATATATTTGAAGTGTGAGATGCTTAAAAATGTATTTAGAAATTTTTTTACCATGGTATAGAATCTTGAGTTGTTTAAAAAACAATTTAAAAAATCACCTAATGACAAGCCTGTAAATTTCTTTGGACTTCAGCATGACTCAGTGCTGATAGTCAAAATGTAGGACCGTTAAGGCAGTAATATATTTTCTTGATTCCTCTCTTTTGTTAAGATTTCAAATACAGATTGATTACATATTTAATTTTGGCTCAGGCTGGAAGCATGCAGCTTTTGACAAGAAAAAAACCTGAAGTGGTCACTGGAACACTACTCTTCTTTCTATGGTGTGTAATAAAAAATAATTCTGAATTACGCTGCATTGCTAAGAACTATTTCAACTATGAGCCTTCATTTTTGTGGTTATTTTTGTTTATAATCAGTAGTAGCCAAATAACTCGAAGAGAAATCTTCTGAGATGTGGACCTGATTATGATAAATACTGTGTAAGAAACAAGTCACACTAGGATCTGTTAAAACCAACATTTAACTGCTAGAGTTAGGAGAAAAGCGTGTGTCTGAGCCACTTCTGAACTGTAACATCAGTCAGTTGTGTACTGAACTGTTGAAAGTGAAACTTGCAATGTGCTGCCATTTTCACCAAATCCTTCTCCCAGTTATATTCAACAAGACACAGAGAGAAGCAAAGCATGCAAATCATATACTGGGTGTCAGCAGCAATGTGAAATTAAGGGTTTTGCTGTGGTCACGCAAGTCATCTGGAATGCTGTCTGAGGGGGATCTGGCTTTTTTTTTTTTTCTTCAGTCTCTATAAGGTTTCTTAAAGCAACTTCACTGTAGTAACTTTGAATTCATGAAATAATGCTGCTTTTTTAAGTCAAGTGTAAGCCTTTTGTTTTTCTCTAATAAAAACATATAAAAGAGCTTGTTTCCTTTGCTTAATTTACACTGCGTTAACCTTAGATGTTATACATTGTGTAGGAGGCAGTGTTTCCTGGCACACTCGTCATAAGTGTACTTTAGGCCCCAAGTAATGCAATACAGAAATGCAGCTGGTAGCTTTTAAAAAGAAAAATTAGTTAATCCTGTCTAGTACCTTCGTGTCAGTATTTTGAAAATACTTTCCAAATGTAGGAGTTAATATTTACTTTTATTTGGTGAGCATCCTAGACATATAAAATGAATGGATTTCTGAAAATGAAATTTTAAATTACCAGTTCATTCCATGAGCATACTTCCAAATTCTTCCACGAGTTTCAGTAGCAAAGGGAAGGCAAGGCAGACTGTTCTCTTATTCATCTGTTTCTGGAAGAACTCGAGTAGCTTTGACACTTGGACATGTGCAAACACTCACTGCTTCATTATTTACCTAGGCTGTTTTAACAGATGCTGTCCACGCTGTGGTGCTCACTGCTTGAAGGATGGAATGATTACTCTCTGGTAGATCTGATGTGTTTGAAGACGGCACAAAGTGTTTAATTTTCATGAACTTTAAGTAAAAGGTTTAGCTTGCTCTGTTCTGGCCCAGAATTAATTTACCAGTTCCTCTTTTGTCAGCACGTTTGAAGAAGCAGTTGTACTTGGAGGAGTTGGAGGGTGGAGAGTTGTTCTGATGACAGGCAAAAGCTCAAGTCAGTGGAAAAAATAGAATGTACTTCCCTGAAGTTGTTAAAATCTCATGAAACTACAGATATTTCAGGTTGTATTATACCATGACAGAGTGGTTCTGGCTCTCAAATCTCAGGGAGCGAAGCAGCTTTCTGCTGTTTTGTTCTCGGCACTGAGTGCATTGCTAACAGGTTGAATCATATGAAGCTGTTGCATGTTATATTGTTGTAACTGACGAAGACAATTTTAACAATATTGTGTTGAATGCTTTGTTGAACTCTTACCTTGCAAGGCTTTCGTGGTCTGCCTAGGCAGTGGAGGCATTCCTGAAAAAAACCTCTTTCTCTGATTTCTGAAACTTTAGCCATATTAAAGGATTACTGCTACTATCCTGTATATCAATTTGCTGACATAAAGCACCATTTAGCAGCTGATGTGAATGCTTCTGGTATTAGCAAACTTCCTTCTGCTTATACACCAAGGAGTGTAGAAATGTTTGCAGTTGCTTAGCAGGGATAAATAGGCTACTAGTATTTTACGTAGAATTTTTTTTTTGAATGGCATATTGTGGCTTTTAACAATAAAACCTGAGAGATCTAGAAGGTCCTTTGAAGAGCTGCAAGGAAACCTTTAAGACAATTAGAACAGGATTGCTTTGTAGCTGAGTTTCCCCACAAGTTTATCTTGGAGAAGAGAGAAAACATCGCTGAATGAGTTTATGGCTTGACAGCTTGTTTGTACTGAAAATGGTTTTGCTTTTCCTAGTATGTGGTTCTGTCACTTCACTTTCATTGCATCACTTATAGTACTCAGCAGCCCCTGTCGGTAGGTTGGTGTAGTCTTCAGCTGGGTTAATGACTGTCCTGACCAAAATGGTGGGTGGTTTTAGGCTATCATGAGTTAAGAGATTGAAACTTTGGTAAGCACTAAGGTTGACACATGAAGAGGATGAATGTGCATAGATGGGAGAAATGGGAATGGGAGAAAGGAATGGAGCAAGGCCATGTGTTCTCCTATCTGTGTCTTATGTTTTGATATGGATGAGCTACATGTAACATACATGCATAGCTAGTGGGAGTTTAGGTCCTTCCAAAAGAAATCTTGTATCTCTGTTTACTTTATGGAGAGCTTTTGGCTGGTTATATTTGCCTGATACAGAGCTAGTAGCGTTACTACCCAAGCAAGATTACTTATCAATGTTTTCGCTGTTTCTCAGCAGAAACCTACACTCCAAGTCACTCAAAATAACCTACTTTAATATTTATTGTTTGTTTGAAACAAAGACTAAAACTCAGGTTGCTACACTGCTACTTTAAAGGAATGATAACTTAGGTATATTTAAATTCTTGCAAAGGTGTCAACTTGTGGTCTTAATGCTTTCAGGAATTTGAGATTTAATAGATAATGTAGAATTATTATTTTCATCTTAAAGAAGTGGTATTTTTTTTAAAAAAAAATTTAAAAAATTTACAACAGTCACTGCAATTTAATTCTTTTTACCTGAATAGTAAATGTTGACTCTTAATCCAAAGCAGTGTACTGTTCATAGACTAAAAACTTTAAATAGCTCAGTTTTAAAAGAAAACAAAAAGACTTTGGTACTTTAGTACCTAAGTTTTTAATCACCTCCTAAAGTAATTTTTTTTTCTTCTATTGAGTCAATTTTATTAAGAACTGACTAACTTTTTAGTTAACTTTTTTTTCTTAATAAGCTTCTCTAAAAGAATTTATCTGAATATCCTGACAGGACATTGTACATTAGAAATTGAAATGCAGACTGGTGTTTCAGATGGCCACTGGCTAATTTTGTTCATTTCCTCTTTGCTTTGTAAAATATGTCCTTTTTGATCTTACCTTTGCACATCAAGCCAGTTGAGCTGCTTCTACTTAGCACTTCTTGCAGGATCATATAACACACTAAACGTATGCTCTTGTCTTCTGGTCTATGTTAAAATTTATTAGATAACATTTTCTAAAAGCAGACTCCACAGGAAAAAAACCCAACAAAAAAACAACAAAACCAAATGACACCACTTAGAAGCTATCAAAATATCCAAGTGTTCTTGTGAGACACTTTTTGAGATTCTCTTTGTCAACCAACATTTAAATCTTCAAGTGTCAGAATAACTTTCCCTAAGCAGATCTTTTGTTAGAAAGGAGGAATTATAGGAAAATATGCTCCAATGGTAGACTGCACCTCAAGTAAGGGAAGGAATGTAGATGGTTTGTATAGAAACTTAAAGTTTCTACGGACAGAATTCCCCTTTAAGAGATCTCCTTTTACATAAAGTTGAAGAAAGCTAAGACTTCCTTCTTTTCAGTCATTACAAAAATTAAATTTGAGTTTATTTACTGGTATACAGAAGATAGGACAAATCCTTGTGGGCCCAGACAAGTCCTTGACAATGCATTAGTTGCTCCCGAGCTGGAGAAAGAGATTAATTGCCTTCAGCAGATTTATCATTTAATAACTGTGTCCAAGCCTCAGTGGAGAAAATAATTATTAATTATGCTGGCCCTTCATGAAAAATTATGCTTTATGTAAATAAAAAGCGCTTGAGAATTGACTTCAACCTTGAGGTGGCAATACTATGGTGCATATCTTTCCCCTTCTCCATCTTTTAAAAATATATACTTGTTTTAAAAAACAAATGCAGAAGGAATTCTTTATGATATATATTTATTCTTTATGGCTCCCTTATGAAATCCCAAAAAGCTTCAGTCGCATCCCAAATGCCATGGGTTGCAAGAGATCATGCAATATACTGTGGTGTTAACTTTTCAAGATTTATGTGCTACTACTGTGAAGTAGGAAATATCAAAAGGCTTTCAAAGTGGGTTGAAGGAGAAGAGGAAGTATTTTCTAAAAGGTAAACAGAAGTATTGTTCCATGCTGAGTGCCTCTGACAGACGTGTACTACGGGATGAAAAATACTCTTTTGAATGGAGCTTTAAGTAGCTGGGACATTTTTGTATCACATTGTCATGACTTAAAGCAGAAGGATTTCTAGCAGAGTGAGAGTAATACTTGTTTTTTAGACAAGGTTTTAAATGCAGATATAAAGCTTGACCTGAACATAGTACATTTATATTTTTATACTTTTCATCATGTGTTGTTATAATTTAAGTGGTCTGTCTTCAACAGGAAAGCAGTTGGTGCCTTCACGTGAATCTGTGTCAAGTTTTAGTTTGGGGAGAGCACCTGGGATTCAAGCATCATGCAGAAGCTTCGGGTTCTTTCAGCAGGCTGTAACTCTGCATCAGCTTTAGTTGTCAGAAATCTTAATTCTAAGACATGCTAGAAATAAGACCTTGAGTTGCTCGCTTAGCTTCACAAAGTCTCAAGCCAGGTATGGGAAATTAATCAAGCACAGGCGTTGTGTGTTTGCTAATGCAGAAAGATTAGCTATGGCTTAAGCAATCCCAAAAAAGAGGTTGCAAGCCTTCTTTTGGTATTGTATATAATGGTTATGAGGTGGGAGAATACTTCATGCTGACATCCTTAACTGTTGCATCCAAAAGGTGTGATCTTAGCTAGAAACGTGCAGCAAGGCTTATACAGGAATGAAGTTTGCAATGAGGGCTAAAGGCATGATGATCTTAAAGTAAGACTATTTCTCTTGTTATGGTGCAATGGAGGCTGGGAAAGAGTTGTAATGGAAGTGCATAATGAAATAATGAAGCTTGTAATATTCACATTAAAATAATATACTATTCTGTCATGCCCATCGTTTTAGAAGAGCGTTTATAAGCTTGGGTTTTTATCAGGATATGATGCATCATGTTGGTAAGAAAAAATAGAAAGTTTCTACAGCACTGGCAGTTCTTTTCATTTCTTCCCTTTAGGTGAAAAAATGCCTCACTGCAGACCCTTGGCATGAACTAGCATGGCTGAGCTCCAACAAGAGTCTTTTTTCCCCACGTCATTCCCCAGAAGCAGGAGCTCGATGGCACAGGGCAGTAGCTCTGGTAGCCTCTGTTGCACACGTGTGGGTTAGCCCCAGTGGTTTTCAGAAAGATTTGGAAGTTGGCCACAGTGAACATGAGTCTGAAAAGTGGCATTAGCAGAGACTTCAGGGGCCTCAGCTTTGACAGGCAGGACGTGTGCTGCTGCAGATAGTTTTAATGACCATCTGAAGACACAGGGAAAAGGACTCTTTAAATGTTTCAGAAAGTCATCATTGCGTTGCTGTGATGATGTATCATAAGGTGAGGAAGAATACATGAGGTCTGGAGGTGAACAGGCACAGAAGCCTGTGGGGTATTTCCTCTGCTCAGGTCTGTACAACCTCGTTTGAAGCTTGGACAAGGCCACTCCGTTTTGGGGACAGTGAGTTCATGATCATAGATGTCAGTTGGCCTGTGCCTGTTGGTCCTTGGGCAGTGAACGTGCCCTGTCATGTTTAAATTAGAGCATAGACAAGCCATGGAGCATTAAGTTCAGTTTCTGGCCATCTTCCTTTGACGTGGAGTGCAGTTTTAGGCAAGTTACTTAGGCCAGAGTTTCATTATACTGCAACTTTAATAACAGTGCTGGCCTAAGGAGTTTCTATCCTCATGCCTTTGTACGCTGCCCTTCAAATTATGGCCCAGTAAGCTGTTGGAAAAGCAGTGCTGTAAGTGGACAAATGAACTGATCCAGGTGAACGCAACTCTTTGGACAGAACAGCATGCCAGGGTATGAGACAGCAATGAGGGTTTGGAGGCAGCAGCAGAGTGGGAAACTTTTTAAGGATACTCCGTGATAAACTGGCTATGCTGACTTAGGCATTTGTTTCATCTTTTGTTTGGTTCATCCAGAAATAAAAAGGTGACATGGCTGAAACTGTAAACAGTAAAGAGACTGTGCCATGCTCTCGCATGATCTCTCTTTCAGTAATGCAGTAATATTATTTGTAATATATCTCAACATCTCTGTGCTAGGAGACAGTTAACATGGAAAAGGAAAAATCTTGAGTCTTGTGATGTTTGACAAAATGCACCTTGCACAGGATGTTACCAGGTGAGAGTGGGAAGGGAATGCTTCTCTTGTAAGCGTAACTGTGGGCAGTCGCCATCATAGTGATAGGATGACTCACTAGGTTATACATTCGTATATAAATTCTGCTTTACAGCTCTGTATGTACATTTAAAACCACAGAATGCTTGAAGTCTGAGTTTAGGCTCAGCAATCCTTTTCATTTGTGCGTGACTACCTATGCAAATAACTAAGAGAAGCAGGAGCTACCTTATAGAAAAGGGCAGGGGAGGAGTTTATTTCATGTACAGAGAAAGATAACTACATGAATTTTAGATTAATCTGTCTGGCATGTAGCAATTGCAATTTTTTTGGTAGAATTTTCTGAATCAGAACCTAAGAGCTTTGTGAGGTGGTTAGATTTAAGAACTGTTGCAAGAGGACAAATGAAAATCTCAAATGTCTGCAATGCTTTATTTTGGAAGCATTTTTCCCAGGTTAGATGAGAACATTGTAGTAACCTTGGAGAAACAGAAGATACAGTACTAAATGCTATGTATATTATATTCCTAGTAACTTGACAGAAAAGCAAAAGGCACCTTTAACTAGCAGTGGACAGGGATATATGTTGATGACTTTCTGACAGCCTTTGACCATCCCTCTTGGCTAAAGAGACTGCTTTCTTCAACCACTTGGTCACTTGCCTATTATATCTGTTGACTCATTGTGCTTTGTTTCCCCTCTTTTACCATTTCCTCTAATTTTCATTGTCTCTCTTCCTTTTGGATTGTACCTTCTAACTCTTTTACCATCTCAGCTTCCCCTGCCCTTTTCCAAGCTTTTTTTTGTTTCTTCTTTTCCCTCCCTATATATTAGCAGTCAGAAATATACAGAAAATATCAGATAATGATGAACCAACCTGTAATTAAAAATTTTTTTCAGGCTACTGCATGACCTCTTGGGCTGTTTCATAATTATGCTGTTTCCTTAGGGGCCCAACATGCTCAGTATTCCGGTATTTTACATAGATTTGTTCATTAATTTTGACTGGCTGAGTTGAAATTAATAAGATATTTTATTATTAAAATAAGGGGAAAGCTTGTTACAGGTAACATAGATTTGAGATTTAACAGATTTAAATGCAGTACATAAAATGTACTCTTATCTTTGAGCCTTCCTCTTGGGAGTCATCACATTTCACTCCTGTATTTAGAAAACAGGACAACTTTAGATTTTCCTCCTTTGAATTTTTACTACAGTTAATGAAGAATTTAAGGCTTCCTTTCAATGAAGGCCATACAGATAAGGATTTACCGATTAATTTAGCCTTGACCTCAGATGATAAACATGCTCTTGCAAATTACTTCTTTCCCTCTAGCCAATTATTAATTTCTGTGATTAAAATACTGTAGATACAAGCCTATCTGTTACTCCTGTTGTTCACGTAGTTAATCTTTGGATCAGCAATTGATGTCTAGTTAATTAGAATATGGATGCAGAGCATATATTTTTTAGATTGAGAAAACAATTCTTGTTTTCAGTGGGCTTTTCTTTCCTCCTTGCCTCCTGTGTTTTGAGTGAAACCTAGAGATAGTAATGTGATCTAGAAGTGAGTTGTTTTAGTGCAATGACACAACGTGTGTGGAAAACACAAGGGTTACTATTGAAGAGCAGTTGATATGTTTGTTCTCTTGGCAAAGCTATTTTAGCTGAGCATAAATAATGCTCTTTGTTTTTCCAGAATGCCATAATGGCATTTTGATTCTCATCCAGACAAGATGTACTCATGGAGATGTCTTTCTCCTTCCCCTTCTTTGTTAACATACATATCAACATAGACACAAACTACTGGGACCTGTGCAACTGATAAGCTATGTGGGTAGTTCTCATAATGAAAATACCTCGTTTTGCTTGTTTCAGACATGACCAGTGCTTCTGCAATATTTGCAAGATTAATTCCCAATTAGTCCCAGTTTATGCTTGTGCGGAAATCTCATGACCTCTATGGATTCTTCAAAGCTTTCTACCACTGTAGTTTATTACCTTTTTGCAAGGTAATTTTTTTGTGGATTGCTTGTTTGTCAATGGCATTATGTTAGTGAACATCTAGTTGTGCAAGGTCTAAATTTCTGTGTGGAAATGGAACAGGAGAAATGATGATTCGGCGAACTCTCTTGTACGATGCAACCCCAAAACATTGCAAATTAATAATGACAGGCAAATTAACTTTTAAAGCTTAGGCATTAAGGTTGCTACTTAGTGTAATTTCTGGTATCTGTGACTGCAACAATGAGCTGAAATGTTTGATTTTTATATGAGGCTTTTTAGGCTATGCCACAGCTCAGGTGTCCCAGAAAAAAGTTGTCTTAGTCTGGTCCTGCAGCACCATAGTTGAGGTCTGGTAAAATGTGTTTCATTGAAATATTTGAACTATGGTCTTTGGAGACGAAAGACAAAGGTAGTACTTTAACAGAAGTCGATCCACAAATTGTTCAAAGCAAAATAAGCTCTCCCTGTCGACTCTGAAACACGGCTCTAAGAAACAGAATTTTAAGATAATTTACTTCTGCTTGAATGCTTTTGCGTTCCATTGACTAACATTGTTCAACACGTTTATGCTGTTGTAGAGTAACTTGGTGCATAATAGTAAATGATCTAAATGTATAATTTTATAGACTCTGTGTATCTGCATAGTCACTATGAAACTTCTTAAAATGTGGACTGTACAATTATAGAAACAGTTGATCTGTCTCTAAAACTGAGAATCTCACTTAGACAATATAAAACTTTACAATAAATTTATTGTTAAGAAAATAAAATAAAATTTCATAGCTAGGTCACATAGCTGTTACTAGATCACACAGGTAACTGATAATATGCTTATTTAAATTAATATTTATATCTTTTCAGTTTCATATATTCACACAAGGGAAATATTAAAGCATTGTTTAATTACCCATTCTTTAAGTTCTGTGAGATTCAGGAAAAAAATCACACTGAATAAAAGGGAGAAAGATTATAAGTGTCAGACATTTCTGTAATTCAGTTTTTTTAACAGCATGGGACTCAATTACTAAGGAGTTTAACAGACAAAAGTAAAGATTTTTGTTCCCTGAAAAATAGATTTAGAATACCATGGATGGTCTGTTCCACAGAAAATTAAAATAACATCTCTATAGTTGATGCTATGCATTTTTCAACAAAAAATTAAGACAGTTCGGGACAGTTGCTTGTGAAAACAGACCATGGAATTTAAATGGGATTTCAAGTCTTAAATCTTCCAGCAGTGTCTCTCTGTTAATATCACAATATTAGTAAATGCCAAGTCTCTGAATCTAACTCTGTGTGTTAATGTGGGATCTTAATAATTAACAGCCTAATCCAGTCCTCCTAGAGCAAGGCCACTGGAAGCCTCTGAAATATAATTACATATTTAGAAATAATTCAATGAAAAAAGCATAGCATTTTTCAAAAGAATTTTCAAAAAATAATGTTTTCAAGTCTCTTCGTTTCATGTTTTTTCTTTGCAAATGTTCTGACATGTTCCCCTCATGATCCCTACCACTCAGAAAGCACTTTGTGACTCATCAGTTACAACTGAATAATAAAACCCAAAAGTGGATTTTAATGCTTTATATATGAAAATAATTGGTCAATGCACTTTAAAATTCTAACATTTGAGAGAAAGATGATTGTCAATAAGAACCCCCTACTAATCAAAAGAGAGACTACATTGCTACAAAGAATCATGGGTTTGGCTCAGTTTTAAAATAGTTTGGTACATTCTGTGTTTAACTGCTAGAGGCTTAAGTTGTAATATCAGGTGTAGGACTAAGTTATCTGCTACAAACCACTTGTTTGATTTTTACGAACAAGTTTTCTAAATTGGAAAAACTGTATTTTGGTCAGGGATGTAGGCAGAATTTAAAGGATGTGTTGGATTTATTTAATTAAAAGATCTAATAAATCTCTGGTTTTAAAACTGGAAAAATCTATTGCAACTTTTTTACTCAAAAGAAAAAAGGGGAGTTGGGGGAGCTAGGCATACATTCAGTATTAGGAAAAAAAAATGGTAAATTGTATTTCTATCCTGGTATAACAAGTAGCATTTAATATGATATGTATTTGTCCATCAAAAGAAAAATGGTTAAAGAAAAATACTGTCATAATAACAAACCAGTTCTCAGATCCAAATCTGCCCTGATGTTTTCCTAGATTGGAAGCTCTTTGATGTCATAATGACGGCCATGGAATTTCAGTACAAATGTGTAACCTGTTCTGCAAGACTGATTTGTTGACCATGGTAAATGACAACTGTTAGATAGACGTGTTCTTTGAGGTGCTGCTAGGCCTGTTCTTTCCCTGTGTGAGGCTTTTATAAAGTGTTCGCTGTTACTTACGCACAGCTAAATGGGAATATCCCTGTAATTACAGTTTTGTATGTCAAACATCAAACATTTAAAAAAAAAAAGTATCTCTGGTTATTGTGTTGGGATTAAAAGATGAGCTGTGTGTTATTAGCTTGCTTGTAGTGCTTTACGCAGGTTGTAACTAAGGTGTTTGCAAATCTTGCATAATGTCCTAGCACATTATTGTTCTAATCTTGTGTCCTATCTTTTATAATATTTTACAGGGTTTTTGTTTAAATTATATTGCTGTGGAGTGTTATCAGTTTTAAAACTTTTTACATTCCGAGCCTGAGTAGCAGCCATCACACCTTTGGAATTTCTTCAAAGTGAGCAATAACATGCTTCAGGAATATGTACGAACCTGCTTCATCACAGTGAGGTTGACGAAATGTAATGTGTTGCTTTGTGTCTTAACATGCCTGTGGTTTGTATGCAGTATATTGGTTAACAAATGCAAAATCTGAAATGTATTATCGCTTGGAGGAAAAAACCAAATACTTGGAAGGGGAATAATTTTGAATAGATTTGGCAACATTTATTTGTTCAAAAAAAAAAAAATTGTTCAAGTGTTTGGAAGGAGGAAAGCATTTTTAAACTAAGCAGTAGTGTCTCAGTCCTGGTTTGCTGTATCCTTCACAATTTTATCAAGCTTTCTTTCAGTGCTGACATATCCTATCTCCTAAAAAATATTTTTCTGAGAAATTTGAAGGTAGCAGTAGATGAAAATAAAATGGTTTTCATTGGAATGTGCTCACTCTTTGAGGGAGGAAATTCACAGAAATTTGCTGTACCTGAGATAAAAAAGAAAAAAGAAAAAAAAAAAGTGCTTATTTTATTAACACTGTGATTTTTCACCTAAATTGTGGAGAGGAGAAAACTTTGCTGTAAGGACTTTAGGAGTAGATCACATACGATCTGGGAGATAAGAATTAAAGTCACACCTATGCTGTTTGGTTTGAAGTAGCTTCTCATGTATCTCTGGAAGATGGCCCTCCTAAGTCCCAAGAAAATGTTATTGGTGCATTGGTCATGTAACAGATTGGTGTGTATCACTTGGAAAAACTGCAAAGAAGGTACCAGTTACCCTTGTAGTGTTAACTGAAAAATAATAAAAATAATACTAAGAGCTGGTAGTAATTACTCCGACTAAATGTTTGTTTGACATTGAGACATTAAACAAAAAAAGAGCTTCAGATTCTTGTTTGTTAGGTACTTTTTACCCATGTCTGTAAGAGCAATGACTCCCGTTTGCAGTGCAATGGAACAATGATAAAGCCCAGCAGGTCTTTTTTATTCCTCTTGGCAATCAGTTCACACTAGTATGTAAGTATTAAAAATTGGTCAGATTAGAAAAAGGAAAGCTGGTGATGATTCTAAGGTTTCAGACAGAGAGGTAACTTACTTGCCTGTGCTCTTAGGTGTTGATTTAAATTATTATAATAATCACAGAAACACGGCTACTTTTTTGTATGAGATGGTCTTTGTCTTTGCCCCACATAATGATCCTCTAATATAAAGATGTTTTCCAAGGTTGATAAAGAGAGAGAAACATGGGAGATTTGTTTTTAAGTGTTACCAATAAATAACAAGATGGATTGCTTGTACTTGTTTTCTTCTCCAAAGAAGCACAGAGAATTTTAACTTCTACATCATGACGCTTTCTCTTCTAAAGGAAGATGACAGAGTTTGGAACTAGTGCACAAGGCTGATGACAGCCACTATCCACACCCTTTGCCATTTTCCTTCTAATGATTTACTATTTGGATGATCATTAACTAGAAAGAAAAAATGTTTCCATAAGCCTACAAGACATCCAGGCTCATATCCCTAATTACTATTCTTTGGAAAGATGACAGCGCATTTCACTGTAATTATTGCTCAGCTGGATGTGTGCTTATGAAAAAATAATCATTTCAGATTATTGTATAGGATGTTAGGATGGCACTGTCTAATATGTCGTGTTCAAAACCAGCAAAAAATAGACTTCATTCTCTTACGGGTTTTTAAGTGTAGCAAAATTATTTGCACTAGATCTCGTGACGATTCAGTTTCTTTGCACAGAAACTGGCTTTTTGATGTTTAAAAAAAAGTTTAAAACATAATTGAAAGCAGGATTAGACAAAAATGTTACTTAAAACAGCTGGATTAGTTTAAAAGGCAGCAAACCAAAATTATGGCACCGTAACTTCAGTATGCAGAGAATCCATGCTTGTAGGTAGTAAACTAGCCCAAAGCATTTTAGTATGTCCTTAAAATACTGTCTTATTTAAAAGCTGACTAGAAAAACTGGAAGGTGCTGCTTGAAATAGGTGATACCTGGGTGTGTAGATGTCTCCATGTTTATTTTCATGATGCAATTAAGCTGTCATTCTACTTTTTTTTTCTAGGTTATTGAAGTATTTTTCACTGTTCTGATAGTGGAGTGCCAAGAGATAAAGTGTGAGCTGGATTTTCTTTCTGTGGATCAGATGAGATTTATATGGTTCGCGAATTTAGGAATGCATTAAAACAATTAGAAAAATAACTGAAAGCAGAATCTTACTCTGGATTTTCTATTGAAAATAACTTGATACATGAAAAATTCAGCATCATGAATTTTTGCTCAGATATGTTAGGTGGAGAAGTTGCATGTGTGTAATGCATACATACTTAGCCAATCATGTATGAATCACTGCTCATCTTGGTATAAAAGAATGTATATTCAGTCCTATGCTTTTTTTTTCTATAACATGTGAGGGAATTTCATTAAGAGTTGTGAAAACAAGTTGTCCATGCCAATTTTGAGGAAAAAACAAAGCATGACGAGATGAAACTAGCACCTTACACCTGTCTTAACTTAGATCATTAACTTAAAATTCAGTTCAGTGAGCATAATGACATTATATACCGCATCCTGATAAAAACAAAACACCAAACAACCAAAACAGCTATCTTCTTTTGAACTCTCTAATATCTTTTGACAGTATGAATTGATGCTGAACCAAGAATAACTACACAATGTTTTGACAAAATATCTGCACTGCATGTACCACAGTTTTTCTATGTCTAATGCTTACTGGATAAAAGATGTGTATTGAATGTAAGTTAAGATAAGGTAGTTCCTTTTGCTATGATATCTTTTCATTTTGAAGATGGTAGGACCTATGTAGCTTTTATGGAATATATTAATGGGTGTTTTGCTTAGTAAACTTAATAAATATAAACTAAAGTGTGTATCAGAAAGTACTGTAGAAAAGATAAAATACTATGAAAATCGTTAAAAATCTGATCATGGCCACTATATATTAAGGTGCTAAATGACCCCTCAAAGATCATCTTGCCAAAAAGGCAAAAAGGCAGAGATCTCAAAGCAAGCCAAGAATTTTTATTGAAGTAAAGGAAGCCTACTGACTCGGTAACTTTTAGTAAAGGGAGACAAAGACCTTCTAAGAAAGGTGTTGGCATTTGTACCTCTATTTGTACAACTCTGTTTGTAAAAGAGTTGAAAGTATTTGCTGCATAATTCTGAGATTATCTTTGTATACTATGCTTGTACAGGACCTGGAAATATTTACTGTTTCATGTTGAGAGACACCAGCTGTCCTCATGCTAGTACCGGCTTATGTTTTGACCTCCTTTCATATGTTGCCATTAGTGTTTGAGTTGAGCTTCCTGTCCCTTATGACACAGTAGTGAACTAGAGCTAAAAATCTGTTGAAGGAATAGAGTTGCAGTTGGATGAGCAATCAGAAGTGGAATGGAGCCTATTATATCTAAAACTAATCTATGAAGATACTTCCAAGAATAGCTATTGTTTTGACTTGCACTACTGCCTGCATCCATCTAAACCAGCGCTTCCAGCTCCCTGTCCCTCCTTAATGCTTTTCATTCTATGTCTTGGACTGTATTTAAGCTGCTGAAAACAGAGCTCCATGTTTCACTAAAATCAATTGCTAATCCCCTACTATTAGAGCAATGTCATTGCCTGGTATTCCAGCAAATGTGTTAGTCTGGCTGCCCAAACCTGCTGCATGAGAAGAGAAATCACCAGTGGTCAGTTTTGCTAATCTAAAAAATAAAATAAAATAAAAAAAAGTTTGCAAATGAGTTAAAATGTGCTTGTTTCTTTCCCCCTGCAAAAATCTTCATGATATTTGACTCTACAAATGAGTTAGTATGCTATTTCTCATTGAAGAAAGTGTCTGTGTATTTTAAAAAGAATAAAAACTGGTGTTTGCATGTCTGATACGTGGTGTCTTCCTTACTCTTCATACATGATACTATATATATGTTCTATATATAACATGTGTATATGTGTAAGATATCCACTATAGAGATTTGAAACAGCCAAGAATTTAAAAATCTGTCCCTGTTAATTTTAACTTATGATCCTTCTACTCTCCCCACTGCTTAAAATAAAAAAAAAAAACCCTACATATTTTTTAAGTTCAAACTAATTAATACACAGGAAATTTTAGAAATCTTGGAAAAAGTTATGTCAGGACCAAAATATTTCCTCATCTCTGTTAGTTCCCAGGTAAAAGCAAGAGCTCTTTTTATTGTAAATATCAGTACTTGAGACTTACTTTTTTCCTGGGATGGAAATCTATATTTTAGATGTGTGCCTCAAGCTCTACTCTTATATAAATAAATTTTAAATAAATATCTACAAAAAAACAGTGGGGGAGAAAATGGATCTTTCTTTAAAAAACAAGCAGGCTTCATTACAAGTTGAAGCTTTAAATTAAGGAACAGAATAGGAGCCAACTTGCATTCTTTCAGAAAGCCTCAAATCTCCTGTGATCCAACCCACAAAATGTCCATCCTTGTTTTATTCTTTCAACTCACACTTCTCAGACTGAATCTTTTGCAATTAGCATTGCTGTCCAGGTAAAAGGTCCGTGGTATCTACTCCATTGCTTGGGCAATCAGACTGGTGGGTTATAATCACAGGCCTGGTGGTTTATAGGTTTCTCTGTGTGGGAAAGTTACTACTCAGTGAGCTGAGTTTAAATTTAGAATACTACTAGCTTATTCCACTTCCGTTTTTAAATACAGATGTGAACAAGCTCATTTGAAAGTGAACTTAAAGTACTCAGAGTAGGTTACCTGGCAAATTAGTCAGCTGTAAATTCTAGCATCAGTTTGTGAAAAGGTTGGTTGGTTTTTGTATTTTTTTTGAGAGAAATCATATTTTTCTTTTTATTGAAACTTATTAATTGCAATATATTTTAGTTACAAACATATATGCAATGTTTATAGTTTTATTGTATTGTTAACCTGGTCACCATTGTTACTGTTATTAAGGTACATGAAAAAACAGCCAATTAAAAAAAAAAAAGTGGTGGTGTTCTAGAGCAAAGGTGAAGTACAGAAGTAAGGCCTACAGTGTGTATGACTCAGGTTAGCATTTTAGCTGTGTTCTGTTCTAAATATGATGACAATATACCTTAAGCACAAATGATGTTGCTTGCTCTTATGAGGTACACATCCTATAATTGTTTGACCTTTCTGCATTCTGCATATGCTGCAACTTTACAGCTGTGTGGCTTTCTCTTAGGCACTGTGGATATTGGGGAAAAAACATCCTATTAAATGGAGCAAAAAAGTGGCTTACACAGTTAATGTAAACCCAGCAAAATGCTAAGAGACAGGAGAGCAAGTAGCTCCATCAGAACGCAAAGTGACTCCTATGGACCAGCTTGTGTGGGAGCTGCCTTGAAGGAGTTTTTGGTTTCTTTGTATGAAGACTGGTGGTTTCATTGTGTCAGAAACCACCTATAATTATTTAATGCTACTAATTTCCTCCAGCTTCTAGAAAGACAAAGCTGCCATGTACTTCTTAAAACACACAGGCTTCTCGTTTAAAATTTCATTTGAAGAATTTCTTTGTCGTAATTCAGTTGTAAATAGGGTGTTGTAACGCTTGCTTGCACTCAGCAGGGCAGCTGCCAGTGCTTTCAGGTTCTATAATGAAAGGCACCCTCATAGCAAATTGATTTATGAATTTTAAGAAACTTCTGGGTGTGTTCTATGACAGAGTTCATGTTAGTTTGCCAGCCTATTGCCCTTGTAATATGAAGCTTCTAAATGTAGGACGGGGATTCCTAACAAATATGTGCCTATTTTAAAGTTGATATGTGGCATCCATTTTTTTTCTTCTCTATCTCCTTTCCTTGTTAGACATGAATATTCCTGAACTCTTGGGAGCAGATAGCAATGCCAGTTAATGACTTCAAATATCCCAACTTGGCAGGTAACTTTTTACTCCATCACTCATTGCTATTTCTACAAAATTGTCGTTTCATTAGTAACGTGAAATCCAGGTCCAGTGATCAAAGGAATACAATTATATGGCCAATTGCAAAAAGTTAACTTTATGGCTGCCTATTGACACATGCTTAGGTTGAGTAGCTGAATGTTTTTTAACATTTTTAAACACTGCAACTACCACAGATTTCCACTAGATGACACTTTCACCAAAACATTTTAATCACAATTCACATATTTTCTGATTCTTTCCTTTCTCCCCTGTTGAGCTGTCATTTTGTGTTCCTTTTTCTTGAAAGGATTCCTTGGATGCTTGATTACTGCGACTTCTCTATTGTTCCCGAATATATTAGTGATTCTGTGGAACTGCATCAGTGCTGTTCACAGGTGTTCTTTCTGTGATTGCAATGCCCTGTTCTTCAATCCTTTGCCCTTTCTTAGTGGCATAATGGGCAATAGAAAGCTATGAAGATTTCAGAGCCTTCGCAGACGCGCTACTTGACTTCATCAATGCTCATCAAAATTCACTCTATTGTAATGTATGTAATACTTTTTAAAGTATACTCTTGTAAGAGGTAAATGTAGTCTGTACTATTACCAATTAGTTCAGAAATTAAAAAACTTGTCCAAGCTATTATCACAAAGAGGCTTCTGCAGTAAGGGCCAAAGTCAAGGTCTTTAAAGAAACTTAATAACCTAAATGGTTTAAATTCTGGAAGTGCCTAAATCCTCATAAAAGAATTTTCAGGCTTGCATCAGGCATATCAGCTTCTTTGTACATTTCAGGGAATGTTGGATGTGCAAGTAAGATACTGCAGCAAAGTGGAGAGGACAGCTTGAGAGAACAAGTGAAGTGCTAGCGAAAAAGATGGAGGCAGAGGGGAAAAGCACCCCCAGCTGAGACAAACAGACAACCAACCTTAGCTTGATGTACCTTGCTGTCAAGCAGGGAGGGGAACTGTTTCTTTCTAGGAGGAAAGACTCCTTGAATAGAGAGTAGCGACCTGCCTTGGAAGTCAGCAGTCAGGACACATGAGTTGTTTAGACAGGTCATAAGCTGAGAGGCAAAACCTTTCTTTGAACCCTATCTTTGTTTCCTCATTGTCCTCAGTCTCCCACACCCCTTTCTTTAGGGTGGTGGCCCTGTAGCACGGACTACCTGGGTCCAACTCATGTGATGCAGGGCTTGAAAGGCAAAAAGCGTAAGAATAGACTGAGTGCACCTAGAGAGCTGGTATGTTATGATTTCCTACCTTGTTAAAGTTTCCTACTTAAGGCATTTGGGACTTGGGCTGGAGCGAGAGGACCAACCAGTCTGATAGCTGTGAGCTGGCAAGAGCAATTGCATGGCTCTGCGAACACTGAGAGGCAGAAACTTGGGTATCTGGGAGGCTTCGCTTTGGGGCTGGGTACCCATATAGTGATCCTGCAGAGACAGATAGGCACCAAAGCACCTTCAAGGATCTAAGCAAGCATACTTACTAAAGTCAGTGACTCATGTCCATACAGAAAGTGTTCAGCTCCTGATTCAGGCCTTTATTGTTTTAAACTCTTAATTAAGTCTCTTTGAACCCACAGGTGCAGCCACTTACTGATGCTTACTTGTTTTCTTTTATTTGTCACAGGCTTTCATTTAGCAAAATATTTCAGGCAGGTGATTGAACTAGAGGTATTTGAGGGAATTTTGACCTGTTCTTAAAAACTGTGACCACCTTTGGTACTTTTCTGTTCTGTTCTCTGGGCACTAGTATGGGCATACGTTTGTAGGCAGGTCTCTGATGGGTCACTAGACCACTCCCTTTCCCAGTTTACAGCTTGATTTAAAGTTTATTATGTGTTTATGGCTGCTGAGTTATTTCTTATGGAACAGTATTATTTTTGATTCTTTATTTTGCAATTAGTTGTTTAATAGTCAAATGACAAGTATTAAGAAAAATAAAGTTTTCAGATATATGCTAAATGCATGACATTTAGGATTCACATATTTTTTCTATGTCTGCCTACTGACTAGACAAATATTTACAAATTTGTTTCAAATATGAATGCATTGAATATTATGTACACTTTCATACGCATCAGTCGTACAACTGTTTTAACCACTCTCTTCCAAACCCACTCTTAATGTGCTGATTTTTTTCTTTGTTTTAATTTCTGTGAAGTTATTTCACAATACCTGAGTTGTTAAAGTTATGCTTACTAAGTTATTTCACTTAGTTAAGCTGTTTGATTTTATGATTTCTTAAAGCACTGTCTAGAATCCAGACAATTATGCAAACCACTGAGCTTCAGTCATTGTGCTTTTTCTATATCAACAAATGATTTTTTTTTCCAGTTTCTTGGGGGGTTTTGTGTGCTTTTTTTTGTTGTGTTGTTTTGGGGTTTTTTTTTTATAGTTTTAGGGTTGGTTTTTTTAATCCAAAGTAGTATAACTTGGAGAAGTTCAAAGGATATCTTATGGAGTTAAGCTTGGCATAGAGGCAGAAGAAAGATATGAGGCAACTGTAGCAAATGTTCATTCTGGTTTGGCAGAGGAAATTTCAATCCATCTCTTCTACTTGCAGGCTGATGTCCTCATCACAGAGTGCAGAGAAAACACTGTTTTAGTTGTTTTGTTTTATTTTATTAAATATGCCTGGAACCTAAATAAAATAACACATTTTTGTGTAAAAATATTTAAATGTTTTATGTTTACAGAAATTATTGCTGAAATTTCAAATGGTTTTCATAATTTTTGAGAAGGGAGGTGGACTAAGCTAAGTAGCTAAAAAACTGGTTGTGTGCTGGAACATAAATACACACAGAGTATAAATAAATTCTGTAATTTTTAGCTTAAATTTTACTGACAACTTCAGAAGAATTTAATGTATCTCCTCTGGTTTTTTTACAATTTAGCTGGAAAAAAATTGTAACTTCATTTTACTCTGACCTCCACTTGGAGGGAGTGTTATACAGACTTCTGAAGGCTGAGATTTCTACTTATATTAAAAATATCCACTGGTGATCATATTCAGAGAGTCTAAATTCAGCTTAAGTCTAGTGTTCTTTATTGTTTTTCTACAGGTGACTGAAGATGTCTAGCCAGACAGGAACAGGAGGTGCTGGGATTTATGAGGACTTAAAATGGCTAAAAGTAGTGGCTTATGCTCAAATGTGTTTAGATTCATCCTGGTCTCAAAATATTTTTAAGCCATGGCAAGTTATAGGACGTTGAGAGTACTATGCTCCAGGTGAGGTACCAAGACCTCTCCCTCCCTTCAGCCGCAGGACTCTCCCTAATAATGCTGGAAGTTAAAATGAATCATTTATGAGCATCAGTAGACACATGGGTGGGGCCTCTTTGTAAACTGGTATTTTGTTGATGCAATATGTGTGACAGCCTTTTAGTTCTGAATATAAATGTTACTGAGAGGAAATTAGGTTGGTTTGCACAGGAGATCAGCCAGACCTTGCAGTGCATCTTACAGAGGAGCAGGTACCTTCGCCAGCACTGTACTTGAGATACTAGTACATGTAGAAGAAAAATGGAAGGTGAGTGTCTTGAAACTTTACTATCACTTGACTCAATACTGAAAGCGGAAATTATTAAATGGTCAGGTGTAAGGACAAAAAAAATTTGTATGTATTGCTGAGTGGAATCAAGTCTAGGGATTACTTTTATGAGTTAGATTTTATTTATGGACTTAGTGAGAACGGAAAAAAACCCCAACTTTTGAAAAAAATGCTTTGCTTTTATAAAGGAAAAAGAGCGCTATGGAGAAGAATTTGTGAAACAACAGCCAATTCTGAGAATAAGGAAGAGCAGGGAAAAGAATACTTTTTCTTTCCAGCCTTAACTATAAGATACTAGTTTTCAGTATTCTCATCCTAGAAGCAATTATTTAACAGTGGATACCTGAAGTATTCTCTCTGAAATGAAGTAAAAATATGTATTGATAGGTAAAACCCAGTGACTGCTATTGAAGGTTGGGTTTCTACCAGAGAGAGAAAACCAGTAAGAGATATGAAATTGATTAGCCTTTAGTATTTTCTCTGAGCTGCCTTTGCTTAAGAAAGCAATTGTTAGCTCCTTTGTGATCCAGTTTTGATAATTAACTCTGATAAGCAAACTGTGGGCTGACTTTGAGAATTTCCATGGGAAACATGTAATATCTCAACTCCCTGATGTTCCGGTTCAGCTGGATTAATGAGTGGATGAAGTGTAGTTGTCTTGGTTTATAAACGCCTCCAGAGGATGGGCGAGGATCTATCAGGTTCTTCCAGTGTTCATGACCACAGGAATTTGTCATGTGTGCTCCAAGCGCTTCTAACCCTTTCTATTCAACCAGAACACTTTGCATTATGGTTGACAACTCTCATTAAGATGTGAGATTTTCAGCTCAATTCTGTCAGTCTTTCTTGTCAGCAGGTATGATGTGTTCATGAGCAACAATGATGTAAAACATTGCCGTATTTTTTGCTTGTTGTTGACAGCGTGCATGTTTTTAACAAGGATAATGCCCAGGTCTGCATTTATATGTTGATCTTTGCTGAAGAGCGGAATGACTAATTCATTTCCAAATTTAAACGGTTAGATGAAAAATGAAATTATTTTGATTCAAGGAAACAAATCAGGAAAAGCTGCTATGCTTTTTTTTTAAAAAAAAAAATAATCACCATACCCGCCCTCCCCTCCCAGTTCATTTAAATTTTGATTTACTTCAGGATATGATCCTGGGAAAATTCACTGGTTTGTGTTAAAAGTGTCCCGGTCCCATGGGCTTAGCTCCTTTTATGTGCGTACACCCTTGGTTCTGGATGGGAAAAATTAGTTTCCCCTAAATGCCAATTCTGTATTCAAGTTAGTGCCAATAGTTAAAGAAGTTGCATTGTTTGGTTGTTCTGCAGGCTTAGCAGGACCAAACTTAACCCTTTAGAATTAAAATAATATACAAGACTGTAGTTCAGTAAGCCCAATTTCTAAAACTGCTGAGAATCTGTGGCTCCCATTTTCTTCAATTAGAGTGAAGCACTTCTGAAAATAAAAAGTTGTATGCAAATAAGTAAAAATGAGTGTTGCCACTCACCCTTCTGGCACCAGGATCATAATTGCTTTTATGAAATGGCTGATATCCAGGCAGGATGCCTAAGGGGGAGACAGCCAAGATTTTTGTCAAGCCAATCATACCACTTGGTTTAGATTGTCAGCACTTTTTTGAATGTCACAATTTGTGAATATTTCCTTCTCCATTAAGTTCCTCAAAGATGTCTGCAAATGTCTTATGACTTTGGGAAATGCAGATGGAGACATTTGGATGCATATTTAACAGTACTTACAATTTTGGGGGGATATTTATTCATATGTACTTTTTTCGTTGCTCATCTGGACTACCACTTAAGTTTTCCAACACCCACATTTGTTATAAAATCTTTTATTTATTCAATTTACTTTGTTATTTTATTACCTATATAAAAACTGACTCTCAACTGATAGCATGTGCAAAACTTGCTGTCTAGCTGTGGTTGAAAAGTAACCATCTGTAAGCAGTATGTTGTAATGTGGAGACAATATTAAAACACAAAATCAATTTTTCAAGTACAGATACTAATATCGTCTCTTGGCATCAGGTATTTATAAAGCAAGAAGACATTACATAAAAGATGTGAAATTCGTAGCACAGCTTTATAAACCAAAGCGTTATACAATTGTCCACCTGAAAGCTAGGGAAGTGGTGAACTTATAAGGATGCTTTTATGGATGTACATCTCAATCTCATTGTTGCTGAATTTTTAAAGAACTTTTGAATGAATTTTTCTAAACAATTCTCTCCGTCTTTCATCATTATCTCCTCTTTCATGTAATCTTGACCTCAGGCAATGCTGGAGACTCAGTTATTTGTGTTTTCCTTTGTGTTTGTTTCTCCAACTCGCAGTCATTGAGCTGGGAGAAGTTGACCTGAACTGTCCTTCCAACTGCCAAATTCATAATACCCATTTCTTCGGAACTGACAGACAGATAATAAGGAGAGGGCAAGCCTTCAGCTTTTACGCTCGCTTCCAAAATCGGGAATGGGATGACTCTGTGGACCAGGCCATTTTCACCGTGGAGACAGGTAGTGACTCCCAAATTCTGTGTAGTCTTTCCCAGTCCTTTGCTGGTAGGTATTATTTCCCATAGTCTTCCACGACATAAAGTATCTACTCTTTCATCTTCTGTGTGAAGAGACTACCTTCCCCTGACTCAGGCCTTTCTGCTAACATGCAAAGTTTTCTCACTCTGCTTCAGAAGTGACAAGTGAAAAAGAAATCCACCCTTGGGAGCTTTGCATTGTAAATAATGGCTAAGCAAATTATTTGCCTTTTACATGTGCTTTGTTTAGTCTGATTGAAGTTGTATTTATTTTCCTGAAAAGGCCTCAGACCCTGCGAGTCAAATGAGACAAAATGTACCTTCCCAATGGGCAGATGTCTAGATCAAACCTGCTGGAGTGCCTCCTACAAAATTCATCAGCCAAAATGCATCAATATCAGTGTTTTTCCTCCCTCCAATGCCTGCATTGGCCGTTATATTCTCAATATGCAAATCACATCTTGTGGTCACACGTATCAGCGATGTCTTGGAGATTTTTATGTCCTTTTCAACCCTTGGTGTGCGGGTAAGAACTCTAGTGATGATCAGATAGTTTTAAGAAAAATGCTAGACATGAGTAAAAATGTTGAAAATATTTATTACTTAGCTGGTAAAGGAAAGGATGGAGTCACAGAATAATGGGAAACTAGAATGGATTTTGTTTGGTTTGGGGTTTTTTTAATCCATGTTCAAGACTGTGTCAAGCCAGTGTTTTGATTTGGTTTCTTAATCGTAGTAGTGATGTAGGTAATTCCCCCCCTCCCTTTTACAATGGCTTGACAGGACAAGAAGCAATGAACACAAATTGAAATATGGAAGGTTTCCTCTGAACATCAGCAAGCACTTTTCTCACTGTGAGGATGACTGAGCAATGGCACAGGTTGCCCAGAGAGGCTGTGAAATCTCCATCCTTGGAGCTATTTGAAAGCCATCTGGACACGGTCTTAGACAATTGCCTCCAGGTATCCCTGCTTGAACAGAGGAGTTGGGCCAGGTGACCTCCCGAAGTCCCTTCCAACCTCAACTATTCTGTGATTCCGTGGTATCACCATAAAATAATATAGTAGACATACAAATGAAATTCTGTAGATCTGGTTCTGGTAGCAAGCAATTCTGGAGTCTGTAGGACGTTGCCGAAATCGTTACATGGCAAATATTCATATTGTCTGTCCTTTTGATTTGATCAAAGTCAGATACCCAACTCTAAGTGCACAGTGTTTGATTCTTACAACAGCTTAGTGCAAAGATTATTGCAAGCTCTGTAATTCAGGTGTCGTACAGCTTGGAGAGACGTAATAAAGATAATATCCAGCTGTAAGTAGAAATGAATTGTCTGTGAATGTTTAAAGAGCCTGGACCCTTGAACGTATTTAAAAGTATGAATCACAATGGTAGGAAAAGAAAGAGGGATCCAGTGAAATAGAAGATACAGAAGTTTTAGAATGTAGGTATTGTCTGACTGATGACTCTGCATCTTTTCCAGATGACCCTGTATATATGGACAATCAGGCTCATAGAGAAGAATATGTTTTGAATGAACATGGTATACTGTATGAAGGGGTTCACAAGCATATTACCTCTCGACCATGGCACTTTGGACAGGTACCTTTTGAAGACTTGTTCAGAAGTAGATGTCATCCATAAATGGATAAATGAAGTGTTATCCATATTTTTTCAGAAATTCATGCTGTGTTATGGAGTGTGAAATGCACAGAACATGCATGCACAAAACAAAATGTTTGAGAATCTTACTGTAGCCCAAACAACTGGAAGGAAGTTTTCTGTAGTAAAATTAAGGAAGCTACAGAATATTCTTGGGAAAGCTGAAAGAGAATATTGTGCTTCTAAAAGAAAATTATTTTGTTGGTCAAACATAAGCAAAAATGACTTGATTTTCCTTCGGGCAGATAAACAAAACCATGGAGACCACCATGGAGCTGTGTTTGGTGTAAAAAAAAAAAAAAAAGGACAGAGGAGGAGAGAGGGCAACTCATATACATGAAAAAGACTGTATTTTCAAGAAAGGTACTATATCAATGTGAGAATACCATGATGCTTTCTCCTTCCTCAGTTTGAAGATGGGATTCTGGATATCTGCTTGAAGATCCTAGACATGGGTGCAAGTTACCATCATGGCTCTGATCGTGACCGTTGCTGGCGCAATGATCCTGTGCATGTCAGCATGGTGGTAAACCACATGGTAAGATCTCTAGTGGTGTATGACCTCTGAATAGATTGGGTCACACTCCATTTTGTTACTGAAGGACAAATTGCACTGTAATCTTACACAGTTTGGGTAGCAAGGAAAATCCTTTCTGTGCTCAGATTCACAGGAAAAACTAACGTAACACTAATCTCTGATGATTTTGTGATATGCTTAGGATGTGAAGACATGGTCAGCTATTTGAAAAGATTGTTTTTCTTTTGTCTTTCTAGATAAGCAGCCATACCACTAACAGTATCATGAAGATTCCAGAAAACAATGATTACCTGAAAGGAACAAAACCGTTTTCCTGGAATGGAAGTGTCCCTATTCTTCAGCAGTGGTACAACGGCAGATGCAGGCCAGTCAGATATGGGTACTGTGGGTCTCTTGCTTCAGTAATGTGCACAGGTATGATATTTCAGTCTGCCCTTACCTAGTTATCCAAAAAAGAAGAGAGAAACCCTCTGATCTTAAAAACTACTGGAAGAATATTACTCATAAGCATTTTACTATAAAATAAATGGACAATTTTTCTCTTGTTATGATATGGCATGACTCCTAACATAGTGTTTATTATTAACCTATTGCTTTCCTATACAGTGTGGAGAGCAGAAAGAAAAACAGTATTGTCTTTTCTGTGACCTTTATAACGTGCAGCTATCAATACTGCAGATTTTATTAAAACACAGAGGAAGTGCAGCACCGTGGAGCCAAAATTTGTCCTTTGGCTGAGGTTTGAAGGATGAGAAAAATCACTAAGCTATGAACAGGAGGAAGATCTCTAGCAATGTCTCCTCCAAAATATAAAAGCAACAGGCTGCAAACTTCTTTTACTGCAAAGGATAAGATAATAGTGGACTAATCTTTAGAGACAAAAGATCTGAGTTCCAACTTTATACTATTTATTTATTGAACCTGCTTCTACTTTGAAGAAAATTAAATTGATATTCCATAGATTAATCTATATGTACTATACTCTGTTTACCAAAAAAACCCCCAAAAAGGTGTTTTATTAATGAAGGATCAGGTTAATTACTTAAGAACTTACAAAAAATATGGGTTTGTGGGTTTTTTTGGTTTGTTTGTTTTTGTTTTTTTTTTTAAGATGGAAGAGTAACAAGCCTTCCTTTATGCTAGGCTCTTTTCAGACTACTTTTCAACCACTAAAAAGAAGAATCACTGCATCCCAAGTATTGCCTGCTGTCCATTGTGTTTATATAATTGCAAAGCAGAATATAAGAAAGTTATTTATAAAACAAGTGAAAGATTTGCTTGATTAATTACCATTTGTAATGACTCAAGAATATTTTTTTCCTTACAGTGATGAGGTGTTTGGGAATTCCAAGCCGTGTTGTCACGAACTTCTGTTTTCCATGCTCAATTGAGAATCCTCTTGGTATTAATGAGATTTTTGACTGTACTGGAAAAAACCTGTGTAGTAAAGACAAGCTATGGTAAATAAGAAATAAACAAGCTCTTTGGGTTTTTTCAAAAATCAAATGATAGAAAGGCTTGTATAAATCTAGCAGATCAGTGTATCTCTTTCTTTCATGTGGCAAGGCTGTTCAGTTTCCTAATAATGCATTTTGAAAATATGAAATTACTGAAGAGGCAATCTGTTCAATCTGCATTTTCAAAAAAAGAAAAAAAACCCCACTTGTGAGAATTGATGCTACCAGCTTATCTTTCTCAGTTGAAAGAATAAGGCCATCAATCTTAGTAGCTGTAAAAATATTAAGTAGATCATGAAGTGTAAGGAAAAATGTATCACAAATTAAGACTATTATCTTCAGTCATAATCACTTGGTTGATTATTATGTTGTCTTCCTGAGGTTCCTTATCATGGATTGCTTCATTCTTGTAAACCTTTCAATTCATGTTCATATAACTGTAACATTATCACTTGTTATAGCAGAATTTCATGTTTTCACCCTTGGCCTGTATGTTCGTAGTTTCACTGCACCATAATTTTGTTTGTATTCAAGTCTCATCCACGAGAGCTTTTAATGAATTTTCTGCCCTCTTATGTATTAAAAAGATGAGGTCAAACGTCAAAGTGAAATAGTAAGGGAGTGAAGATCTTATTTTAGCACAAAAGACTTAAGGGTTTATTCTTTGTTAATCCATTAAAAAGAAGACTAAGACAGTATGTGATTTTCCTCTAAAGAACTAGGAGAAAAATATTAGGAAAATAAACTACTTAATGTGTTGGCACGTTCTCACTTAAAAAAAGGTGGGGTATAAGAAGAATGTTTTGCAATCAGACCTACAGGGTCCTGGAACAAATTTCCAGTCTGAGTGATATAAAGAAAAACTCACTCCTGTCCCCAGACATCATTAACAGTGTTAAAACATAAAGAGTCTTCAGTTGATTAAAAGGTTATCTCTGACAAGGTTTTCCTCCGTTGTAAGGCATTGAACTTGATGATCCAAGAGGTGTCTTTGCATCTTACAGGAGGTATCACTGCTGGAATGAATCTTGGATGGCTCGCAGAGACCTAAATCAATGCTGTGGTGATTGGCAATGTCTGGATCCAACACCTTTGGAAACAGGCAGAGGTAACTGTTTAGTATAACTGAAATTGTTTTCCTCAGCTTATGTTGTTGAGTTTCTCTACTACTCAGGTTATAACCTATTATAACATTTTTGTTATCTGGCTTAGGTTCAGCTTGCAGTGGTCCTACATGGGTTCGAAGCATCAGAGAAGGGGAACTGGACTTGGACTATGATGGTCATCATATGTTTTCTCGAGTAAATTCAAACTATGTTGGCTGGCTTTCTCAAAACAATGCCAAAAAAACTAAATTTTTCTGTGACACTTGGCCGTGTGGACAACATCTAATCACCAAGAGTGTTGGCAGCGAGCAATTCGAAGATATCACTGGGTCTTACAAGTATGAACTAGGTATGATGAAAAGTCATTAAATGAGTTAGAGGAAATTTTAAATCGTAATCATAAAAGATTAACAATATAATCTTTCCTGTGTTAAATGAGTAGAACCATCTGAAGTTGTCTTTTTTTGAGAAAGAGCAAGATGCCTTTCTGTTTAAAGATCTCGATTCTTAAACTTCTAAACATATTTAGATGATTCAAACAAAACACACAGTAATTACATCCATTTAGGATGGGAACAGATGAGGAATTTCTGTTGGAAGGGACCTACAATGATCATCTAGTCCAACTGCTTGACCACTTCAGGGCTGGCTAAAAGTTAAAGCATATTATTAAGGGCATTGTCCAATTGCCTCTATTTAAGGCACTAACAGGCATGGGACATTGACCATCTCTCTAGGAAGCCTGTTAGAGTGTTTGACCACCCTCTTGGTAAAGAAACGTTTCCTAATGTCAGGTCTAAGCCTCTCCTGCCTCAGCCTTGAACCATTCTCACATGTTCTACCAGTGGATCCCAAGGAGAAGAGATCAGCAGCTCCCTCTCCAATTCCCCTCGTCAGGAAGTTGTAAGGAGGAACAAGGTCACCCCTCAGTTTCAGGAATGAGAAGGAAGACATTTAATTATATTTATTTTTTTGGCAGATATGATTTCTTGTGCCTCCAGCAGATTCATTATCACATATCTTCTTCAACAGGTTCTGTGAAAAACAAAGAAGCCTATTACCGGGCTTACAGAAGAATTCACCCAGGGTACTGCAATGCTTCCAACTGTCATATTGAGAGAGAGTTATCATCTCTGAAAAACCCATTTTTGAGTGACTCTGGTATTAACATGAGGTTAAAGATGGCTAACTGCCCAATGTACGGTGAAGATGTCCAACTGCACTGGCTGCTTGAAAATTTACGTGGTGAAAACAAAAACCTGAAGTTTAATTTGTGTGCACAAATAATAACGTACAGTGGTTGCCCAATGGATCAGTTTTGGAAAGATAGTGTGAATATCACATTGGGTCCAAGGGAAGGTAAGAAGGTGAATTTGTCTAATACCCTTTTGTTTACTTTTCTTTTCAGGAGATAGTTTGGTTTTTTAGTATTAGTGGAGACCTCCTGATAGTGGTGGGAAGTGAAAACAATCTTAAATCTTGACAGCTGAATTCACTTTAGGCTGATCGATCAAAAATCAACACAGTGTCAATACTACTTGTATAATGACAGATAAATTGTAGTCTTTCCTTAATTTCTCAAGGCTTAGAGATTCTTATGATCATTTAAAATACATGTTTTTGCTAGAAGTTCAATTCTGGATTGTACATTCAATACAAAGATAACGTTGAAGCTCTCTATCAGAAAAGGAATATGTTTCCTTTGGCCGGAAGACATTAGCCAGTGTAAAACACTTGTTTTGAGCACTACAGTAGTTATTTCTAGATATACGTTGGGAAGTGCAAAGGTGTATTAGAACATAAACACTTGTTTTCATGGTTATTATCTTTTTTCTGGAAGAAAAATAATCCCTTTAATTAAATCACATCTTTATAAGATGAAATTTCATACCTGATACTAACATTCTGTTTTACCAAGCTTTAATTTGCCTACATTTGAATTATTGCTTGAAGAATTACACTGGAATAAAATAATAATAAGCCAACCTCCTTGTAAATGCGCTGGTATAGTTTTATTCACTGAAAACTGAGAAGCTGGTTGTTGAAGGTAGCAATCTATCACTCTAAGCCAGGACAAAATCATGTCTGTTTTCAAAGATGCTGTGATAACTTAATATTTAATTAAGTCATTGTAAGGGCAAGTTAAACTTTAGGAGGAAGGAAAGTAAAAATATTTGCCAAAAAAATCAGATAAAATAATTTAAATAAATTTGTTTTACAGTGAAAAAAATTCCACTGTGTATATCATATAGTCAATATGGACCTTATCTCTGTGATCACAACATTATGAAAGTAGTTGCTGTCTCAGACCCAGAGTGTGGAGAAGCTCTGATGGTGAGCAGGGATATCGTAATCAACAGGCCACCTGTTATTGTGAAGGTAAAAAACTTTAATTATGGGATTTGTGATCTAAGGAACAGATTTAGGGCCTCTTATTAGCCACTTTTTAGGTACAATGTGGATAAAGTTGAAATCCTTCCCCTTCCCCTTCCCCTTTCCTCAGCGTAAAGTTAAATTTATAACAGTTGACCTAGGTGATGTATAGAGATCATAGAAGTAAATCAGAAATGTGTACGAATAATCTTTTTTTTTTCATTTTCCTCACATTTATTTACTTCGTTGTTAATTGTGTAAACGTTACAAAACATAAAATGTGTTTATTTTCTGACCAGTTACTGAGCCAGCCCAGGCTGAAAGTACCATGTACTGCAGAGATCTCCTTCTGCAATCCCCTCCAGGAAGATATGAAGAACTGTGTAATGACATTAGAAGGCTGTGGTTTATTCAAAGAGCCAATGACCATTGAGTAAGATCATCAATTATTTAAATGGGGGTAATATTGTGGGTTTACTAAGGTGTGCTAGATCAGAGCAGGTTTTGAGGAAGACATTAGTTCTGGTATTTTTGGTGTTTAGGACCTTAACAGAACTTTTTGCCCTGTATTACTTGGAGACGCCATTAAAAGCCTCCCTCCTCTTGAAGCTGATGGATCATTTAGAGCTGGCAAGATATGCTGCTGCTTCATTTTGCTCAAGATTTAATTTAAGTGTGCATTTCAAATTTCTGTCTGAAAGGGAATTCACTCTTTTCTTTACAAGAAATTCTAGCTGGGTCCCCCATGCCTTATAATCCTATTGAGTTTATAATAGAATTCCTCTAAATATTCATGAACTGACACCACATATGCAAACAATTAGAAAATGACAGTGAGGAATAGCAATATGCATTCTATGCTCATAACATGTTAATCATGGGAAGCTGGAAACTTCCAGGATGCTATAACAGCCTAGGAAAAGTAAGTTTAATATTATCATTAATATGCATTGCTGTTCTTCGTGACAAGAAGAACTGACAGATGTATGACTAGTTTTGAGGGGAAGCAATTAGGAATTGTTCTTGCTGAATAATAAGGAACTCGATTCCACAAAGCTGCCCGATCCAACTTAGACTACTGGAAATGGAAAGCAGTAAATACATCTTTCAGGCAGAAGGGTGATACACTTTTGATAAATTCAAGAGAGTATCATCAATGAGTTTGCATTTACCGGTTCCCAACTATGGGAGTTTTCCAAATCTTCTTTTGGGACAGAAGTTGTGACCATGCTTTTCACAACACAGAATGTATTTTTTGCGGAGGAAGGCAAGAATAGGAAAGTTGTCATAGCAGTTTGTCTCTGAAGACACGTAGCAAATCAAACCTGATTGTGCGCGCTCATCTTGTAGTGCTTCAGGTCTCTGAGCTACCCAAGTTCCTAATTCTTTTTCTCCTCTTGGTCCAGTTTGGGAACGCTGGCATCAAACCAACAGGCACGGACCATCGTGGAGTTCACGCCTTACAGGCTTGGCAGCCACCGGCTCCTGGCCAACTTCGGATGCCACAAGTTTGCCTATTGCAAGGGATGTGCCAAGGCTGAAGTGTGTTCCCCTGCAGGCCAGAATGGTGCTCTGCCTGTCAACCAGAACGGGTCGCTCCCAGTCTGTGAGAATGGATCCCTCCCCATGAACAGTTCTGGGCCCGTCCCCGTGGCAGACCCTGCATTCAACTCCATGTGTGAATATATATGCATCCCAGTGTGCAACCCGAACTGCAGTGCAGGGGGGCAGCCTGTGTATGACTTCGTGTACCTCCCTGCAGGCCATCCCTTATGCAACTCCATCTGCAGCCAAGGCTTCAATCCAAGCGTCAGTCCTGGTTTTGATCTGGGATGTGATCCTGGTTTCCGTGTCATATGCGAGACCGTGCCTCCTGCTACTTGCACCCCAATGCCTCCGTCCATGTATGGCTCCATGCCTGCCCCAGCATCCAACCCCATGTGCGCCCCTATGCCTCATGTGGTTTTTGAGACAGGTCCTGCTCCCGCACACCAGCCTGGAGGTGGAACGGGGCCGATGTCTTACTCCGTCTCCGTCCCCGCGAATAATGCGGTGAGTGCCCTGCTGACCCACTTCATGGGTGGCTCCAGTCCCACTGTGGCAACCCAGGCAGTCCCTACTCATATGGCAACCCAGGCAGTCCCTACTCATATGGCTGCTCCGCCATCCCACCCCGTGTGCACTCCAGTAGCCCACACCATCGGCAGTCCCATGCCACCATCAGCTCCCCTTTCAGTGCCTGCTGCCTCCATCTCACACATTGTCTGTGGCTCCGCGCCCTCTCCCACTCCCCAGCCTTCGTGTGGCCCAGTGGCCACCCTGCCCTCCCAACCCCTGACGGCCCCCATAGCCCATGGCGTGTGCTCCCCGGGCCCCTGCCCAGCAGCTTCCCCAGTGCCCCGCTCCGCTGCCCGTAGCTCCACCCCAGCAGGGCTGCAGATGGGGAGTGCCCCTGCCCCCCGCCCCGTGGGACCCCCAGCAGCCCACTCGCTGTGCTCTCCGGCCCCCCGCCCGGTGGGGCCCCCCGCTGCCCACTCGCTGTGCTCCCCCACCTCCGTCTCGCTGGGGACCGCGGGAGCCCGCCCTGCCAGCTCACCCGCCACTTGCCCTGAGGACTCGCCAGCAGCCTGTCTCCCATGCCCCCCAACCCCGCGCCCCCTGGCAGCCGCCACTGCCCGATCCCTCTGTGCCCCCACCTCTCGCTTGGTCTCCCGGGTTGTGGGCACCCCAGGGTCTCGCTCGGTGTGCGGCCCTCAGTGGGGACCCTCCTGTGACACCACCACTCGCTCAGGCTCCCACTCCATGTGGGCTTCCGCCTCCCGCTCAGTGTGGAGTCCTTCGGGACGCTCAGCCTACTCCCCTCTGTCCCGCACTGCCTACGGCACGCTCACACGCCCTCCGTACAGCTCCTTGTCCCGTTCCTACAACACCTTGTCCCGCTCTGCCTACACCACCATACCCCGCTCCACTTCTCCCTCTGCCTATGCCACCCTGCCCCGCTCCGGGTCACGTCCCTCCAGCAGTACCCTGCCCCAAGCTGGGTCTCGCACACCCTGGAGCCCCAGCAGGAGCACTCTCACCTACTTCAAACGCAAATACCTGTAGTGGAGAGTAATCTGGAGAAAAGCCAAAGCCAGTGAATTAAAGCCCGTGCGCAGATGCTTTAAAAGAGGTTAGAAATAGGGTGACGGAGAGCAGCATGCATAGTCCTGAGTATTTATCTGCACGTTTGAGATGTGCCAGAAAGCAGGCTGCTAGCTGACCGCTGAGGGATGCATTTGATGGGATGCTCATATGTCTTGAGATACAGCACGGTGGATGTGACAAATGAACTTGCTCCCTGTGGAGCCATCCCGACAACAGTTGCACAGTGCAGGTAATCGGACTTACTTGCTCGGTCAGGCTGTTTTATAAATTATAGGCTTTAAACCTCTCTTCTCTTGATTTCTTGCAATGCGTGTTTCTCAGATCTCCCTGGGCTACGGCAGTTGTAGCAAATCTCTTTCCCTGCATGAAACGTGCTGTCCTTGGGAGGCTGCAGAGAGGTGGCAGCAGACCTGCCTTCCATCTCGCCTAACAGACATTGGGCGCCTGAGCCCCCGTATCGTTGTGGCTCAGGTTAGTTCTGCATGCACTCATATTCCCCTAGTTACAAGGCTGTCCTGGTTTGACAAAGGCAACAAACACTGTGGAGGTCATGGAGTAACTAAATCGTTACAAATCAACTGAAGAGTTTAAAAAAAAATAATTAAAAAAAGCAATTAAAATAAATTTAGTATCACTATTGATGTATGACAGTTCTAGTATCATGAGTCTAAAGGTCAGATTAGAAAGGCTGCAAAACTCAATGAACGATTAATACCAACTTATTGGCTTTCACAGCTGAATATTTTCCATGTAGCGTATTCCAAAAATTTTCTCATACGTATTGCATGCATTTAGGTTCATGGGAAAAGCTCTAATTCCAAGGCTGTGCCTTTTCAACTCAATATATCTAGCAAACTTCTGTCACCAGACCTGAACTAGAGAAGGACGTATGACTTTATCCCTTGTTTACAACAATCAGACCTCCCAACTGAAAGGTTAAGAAGGTGAATGAAAATGTATTACGTCTTATTCAGATAATTGGTACCATTTCAACACTAGCCTTCTCCCAGTGTTTTGGGAATCAAAATCATACATTATCACAATGGAACTGTCCCTGAATTTTTTATTTGCTCACAAGAATTTTTGATTTCCTGACAACATCTCCCATCCCTCTGTTTTTTTCTTTTAGTGCTCCGTTATTTTTGGTAGCAAGTGTTAGTGGGGTTTTGCGGTAAGACAATTTTGCTGGTGCTGCAGAATCTTGAGTCATGTAGCAATAGTATTTCGGTAGTATCACTGTAGTTCACAACCCTGTGCTCTGTGATGAGATTGAGTAACCTTCCAGGGATTTTGAAAAGGCGTGGTGTCAGGTGGTAGCTATGAACATGCCAATGCTATCAACCGCATAGTAATTTTGAATATGGTGGAAGAAATATTTGCCTGGATATTGTAGTAGAATGGTCATAACTCACTGACTTGTTTTTTACACAGTTTTAGTAGTCTCTGTTAGGGATTTGCTGAGAATTTATTTGCCTGACTGACAATAAAAATAGAAATTTAAACCCACTTGTAATTCTGTTGTTTTGGTTTTGTTTTTTTTTTTGGTAATACCTTTTCAAAAGTGGGAAATAAATCTCTCTAGATGCACTGGAATGTGTAACCTTACTTCCACTCCATTTCTGTTATATTTACTCTTCCTTTCCCTCAAGTCTGAAACCAAGGCTTCAATATAAGATCTGAAGTTAGGGGAAATCTATAGATTTCCCACTATACCTGAAATACTCAGTTTCATATTAGAGGAAAAAATCAGCTATCCTCTTTGCTCACAATAAAGCTTCCCACTTGCAGATCCTGCATGATTTTTTTCCTTTGCTTTCATGGTCTGCAAAACTTGCAGTCCACAGAAATGCCAAAATGAATAAATCTTCGGGTGTCAGAGGAAGAGATATAAAAAATACCAAAGGGATAAAAAAAAATACCAATTAGCAAATACCAGCAAACTTTACTCCCCACTCTTCTTACCATATATCCTGAATACACATTGCTTTTGAAAACTGTAGCAAGTTCATTATAATTAGAGCCACAGAGGATAACAGAAGTCCTTTAAAGTTCGAAATTATTCTCATACTAAAGAAATTATCTTGAGTGTGTTGTTGTCACTTGCATCCTAGTCATAACAAAAGTTAGGTTGCAGTCTCATAGCAAAGCCATTTTAAAGTCTCTCTTTTTTTTTATTTTTCGGGGGGAGGGGGGGCGGGGAGAGGCATGTGTGTGTCTGTGAAACCCCTAAAAAGCCAAAAAAACACAAACCCAATAACAAAAAACCCCCTCCGACCAAATAACAGGATTTAAATTATCTCCTCCTTAAATGTTTATGAGTGGAAGACTCCAAGCTGTTTCATAATGTACCCCTATCACGTGGCATGGTTTCTGTTCTGTTCTGTTGTGGATTGGTTGGTTTGTAGCTTTTTGTTTTCCCAAAACTGACACATTTGGCTGTCTCAAATGCAATTTCTTGAAGTAGAACCCACAAGAAATTCAATATTAATTCTTTTTTTGCCTAGTGTATTTAACATGTGGAATATTAATAGTATTCTGTAATGTAGTGTGATACATAAACCAGTCTAGAGAATGGGAGGCCAACTCAAGCATGGCAGTTATAGTCATCAGATATTGAATACAATACTACCATATTTATGTGTTCAGGAATACATTTCTAATTTTAATGTCAGTTAAGACATTAACTGACATTATGTATTTTATTTAAGTGAGGAAAATTTATTCACTTTTTTCTAGGTCAGTGAAGGTAAAAAAAAGACAATTTCTCATGCATTATTATAGTTAACTTTTCTATGACTTAACATAATAAATGGGTGTACTGGAATTTATTTTTGCATGCAACTAAAACAAGGTTGTATTTCTTTTAAAGATGAAGAGGAATCTAGCATGTGATAATTTTCAGATCTCATCCCTAACTGCTCATTAGACCTTTACAAATCTTTTTTTAGATGAGAAGTTATGAAGATTTAGCTGCAAGTTAACTCTTTCAAAGTTTAAATGCTTAAGGTTTGTGCTTCTTTGGACATTTGCTGGTAACATACCATAAAATGTCTGAGTGAAATGTGATTTATTTCTATATATTCCATTACCTGCAAGAAATATATTGAAATGTATAACTCAATGAACCAATTTCCTACCAAGCATTAGTTATAGAGGTAAATTAAATATGATATATTGTATCAGACAAGAAGATTAAATTAGGGAAACACTATATTCATTTTACTTAGTGTCAAAGACAAACAAAATCTTTTGGAACATGTACTATGAAGTGTATAAAAATAAAGAAATTAAATGTGCTGACCAGGAAAACGTGAAAATATTCAAAATGAAAAAGAGGACAAGGATTTCTTTTTTTGTTATGCAGCCATTTTATGCCATCTGTTGTACATTTCCATTATGTCTGAATTTTCAAAACTTGTTTTTTTTCATACTGCATTTGCAGAAGTGTTTCTATAACAGAAGGTCTTTATCTGTGGAAAGAAATCCTATTCAAATATTTTACAGGCATCCCAGCTCTTTCTTTCTTTTGATGTCTTAAATGGGAGGAATTTCTTCCATACTTTTGTATATTCTTCCTGAATGATCCTGTTCAAGCTTTAAAATTCTTTTTCTTTGAACTGAAAGGTATGTTACGTGGCACGCATGGATATTGTAATAGAGTGGTCATTTGTATTGAGTAATTTTCTGACTCTCTAACTAACACCAGAATAAAAGTTTTGTGCAGGAGACCAATGCAGGACTGAAAACAGAGAGTGTTCCCAGCTCATGGATCAAGTACAGTGTACGTGCACAGCTGAGCCCTCATTACTATTTGTTGCTTGTTGATAGTAATAATTAAGTCTGCTACCACATTAATTCGGATTTTAAATCTATTTGTGTCAGATACACTAACTGGCCACACCTACTGGTGCTCAGTAGACTGCATTAGCTATTTGAGCAACCTGTACTTTTTTATGTTCATTTCCAGTCATCATACATCTGAACCATATATGTATTTTCTCCATAAGGCATGTCTAGTGCAGTCTATCTTTCAATGGTTTGAATAAAGAGCATTTATTGGTACATATGAATTGGTTGTAAAAATTATTAAAATTAAATAATATATAGTCAACCAGGAGTTGTGTGTAAAGAAGGGAAAATATTTATGGTGTAAAGAAATGCCGCCGCTGTAAACCATTTCCTTTTAGAAAATCTCTTTGATTCTGGTGTTCTCTGATTCTTCTTTCTGAATATTAAACCTCAAATTTTATGAAAGATATGACAGTATGTCAAGTTAGCTTTAGAGTAATTACAAATAGAGAAATGTTGATGTTTGAGCTAAATATTACCATGAATCCTTGCTGCTCCAATATATTAAAATATAGCATTAAACCTAATCCATCATCTGCAGCAGTTTCTGGGTACAGAGCTCAGACACTGGATATTAACCCTGACCTAAAAATACTCTATCATTCTGGCTGAGCTAAATCTTTTTGCTTATCCTTGAATTTCATGCTGACCTTTTTTTGGCCTTCATGCCTTTTCCATGCAGGTGGAACAGTTAGAATAGCTAGAGGCTGCTCAAATGCAAATATCATCAACATTGCTACAGCAGCCTTCAATAGACATTTCACTGTCTCTGATAGGGAATTCTATCTCTGGAGCACAAACATTATAGGATGGAGAGAATACTGATGTTATTGTAATGATCTTGTTTCTTTCCTTTAGGTGATCTCAGTCAATTATATAATTGTACGAGTCATTAGGGGTCCCAACTGCACATTAGCTGAATACTAACATGCACACTTTTCTGCATCGCTGACTGAGGCCATTTGCCAAGGACAATACCAATGCAGAAGGAATGATAAGCAGGATTCATTGAGATCTGGTCTATAAACAACTTCACAGTGAAATTTCATATGCTCATATAAAACTGGGTTTTATATATATGTGTGTGTAAACTAGGTTTTATATATATAAATATGAATAAGCAAAGTTTATTCAAAGACTGTGGATCAAATAGAAATAAGATGTACATCTGATACACAAAGCAAAAGTTTGGTCACTAAATGCCCAAAATTATACTTCTGAAAATTTTGTGATGGATGCTGCTTAATCCTGGTAACACTCAAACCCTGCAGGAGCCTTAATATTTATTTTTAAAATCTTGAAGTGACTAGATTTGTGTCCCAATACGTATAGATTTTTGTTCTAGTCTGAGTTGGATTGATCCTGGTGTGCTTCTTGCTATTTCAAGCCAAATCAAGGTCCAGAAGCCAGGTATTTCCAGCCTAAATTCCCTCATTTGTCTAATCCTTGAGGTGGTCAGAATATATATTACATAAGCATATCCATAAAATTTAGAAATGGCTTCCATAATTTGTATTCTGTCTGCTGTTTAATGTTCATCTACAGTGTAATGAAAAATGTAAGCACAGTTCTAAGCTGGACCCAAAATCTAGCAGTCATATACAAAGCTAAGTGCCTTATCAACATCGCAAAGGACTTAGTTTCATTCTGGTTTTTCCCACTATATAATTTTTCTCCCAGCTGTAGCGGAAACATGCAATCTTTCCCTTCTCCGTCACAAAGCAGACAGTCAGACTAACAGTAAATTTCTCTGTCTTGGGAAAGCTTTTCTGGAGACAAAGGACACGTTCATTTCCAGTAAGCAAAGAACTGAATAGGGGACTACTTCTTCATATAAATCTTTCAGGAACTTGATGCTGGTTGTGCTTTAAAAGAAAAGTTTAGCCTTGTTCTCCTGATTCCCAGAAGGATGCATGTGGCTATTTGCTCTGAGATACATATTCCCCCGCATAGCACAAATTTTTTCCACATACTTGTACTCCTTGTAGGTAAGCTTAGGAGATGTGGGTTAGATGAATGGACAGAGGGGTGGATTAAAAACTGGCTAGCAGGTAGATCTCAGAGGGTTGTGATCAGTGGGGCAGAGCCTAGCTGGAGGCCTGTAACTAGTGGTGTTCCTCAGGGGTCAGTACTGGGTCCGGTCCTGTTCAATGTATCCATCAATGACCCGGATGAAGGCATGGAGTGTGCCATCACTAAGTTTGCCAATGACACGAAACTGGGAGGGGTGGCTGACACACCAGAAGGCTGTGCCGCCATTCAGCGCGACCTGGATAGGCTGGAAACTTGGGTGGGGAAAAACCTAATGAAATTCAACAAAGGCAACTGTAGGGTCCTGCACCTAGGGAGGAATAACCCCATGCAGCAGTACAGGTTGGGGGCTGACCTACTGGAAAGCAGCTCTGAAGACAGGGACCTGGGAGTCCCCGTGGACAACAGGATGAACATGAGCCGGCAAAGTGCCCTTGTGGCCAAGAAGGCCAATGGCATCATGGGGTGCATCAAGAGGAGTGTGGCCAGCAGGTCAAGGGAGGTCATCCTCCCCCTTCACTCTGCCCTGGTGAGACC
Source organism: Chionis minor (assembly GCA_013398295.1). Classification (NCBI taxonomy): domain Eukaryota; kingdom Metazoa; phylum Chordata; class Aves; order Charadriiformes; family Chionidae; genus Chionis; species Chionis minor. The sequence goes on from VZSF01002499.1 coordinate 184,157, forward strand.
ACAACTCGAGTGCTGTGTCCAGTTCTGGGCTCCCCAGTTTAAGAAGGACAGGGAACAGCTGGAGAGGCTGCAGCAACGGGCCACAAAGATGATGAGGGGTCTGGAGCATCTTTCTTATGAGGAAAGGCTGAGGGAGTTGGGTCTTTTTAGTCTGGAGAAGAGAAGACTGAGGGAGGATCTGATCCATGTTTACAAATACTTAAAGGAAGGGTGCCAGGAGGAGAGGGCCAGTCTTTTTTCAGTGGTGCCCAGAGACAGGACAAGAGGTAACGGATACAAACTTGAATATAGGAAGTTCCATCTGAACATGAGGAGGAACTTTTTTCCTTGGAGGGTGGCAGAGCACTGGAACAGGCTGCCCAGAGAGGTGGCGGAGTCTCCGACACAGGAGATGTTCAAAACCTGCCTGGACACCATCCTGTGCAACCTGCTGTAGGTGAACCTCCCTTGGCAGGAGGGTTGGACCAGAAGATTTCTAAAGGTCCCTCCCAATCCCTAACATTCTATGGTTCTATGATTCTATCAGTTATTTTTAAGGCACTTCACAGCTAAGAATATGGAAATTTCCAGCATTATAGATTGGATATAGTGCAAATTGTTTGCAGCTTAAGACTCAGGTAGGAATAAGACAAAATTTGCGAACCTGTACTTCACACAGCTTTTCTCCATTAACCAAAAAATTGAAGGGGCAAACTTAATTTGGATTGCAAATTTTAAGATGCCTGTGCCAAGACTTTGTGTGAGCACAATAATTTTTCAGAAGCTATTAAAATCCAAATTGTAGCTGATAAATCCCTAATATTACTATTCTTAAAAAAAAGGGAGCTCTGCCTTAATGAGAGGTCTGAGCACTGCCTCACTATTTGGCACAATGTTATATTTGATTAAAAGATAATGGCATTAGGCAAATAACTATTTGTATTTGAGATTCTATTACAAATCAGCATATCTGCCTTATAAATCTGTGTTAATTACACATATAAGGTAATGTTTAAGTAGGATAGGAAGCATTATCATCATCTGTCTCACTGGGACTGAAAGGTGCATTTAAAATACAGCAACTGCTTAATTATTTGACTGAGTCCTGCATGGTGTAATGCTACTATTCACCACACAGCTTAATAAATCCCTAGTAAATTAAGTGTGAATGTTGGATCTGAAAAACAACAGAGTGAAGTAAGAGCATTTTAGTCACAAACCATATGCCTCAGATACTAAAAGAAAGAAAACTATTAATTCATTATAGTGGACTGCAAGAAAATAATTATTTGGTTTTGTTTAAATATGATACAGTATGTTACAAAAATACCCTGTATTGAGAATTTTTATAGCACAAAGTCTGATTACTTAAGATCTTAATAATTACTTAAGAGAAAAAAGTTAACATAAGCACTTTGGTATTTCTATTGTGCTCTAACCAGTAAACGTCCTTTGTATTGGCTCAGAAGTCCAAGGGACTTAGGAGGCAGGACCAAAATGTGTATTTTTTCTTACAGAACATTTTGAGGGATATCACTACAATATTAAAGTATTTAAAGCTTGAATGTAAAAGACCTGAAAAAAAACTTCATCAAAACATTGAAGTAAGTTATTAGGGAGGAAATAATTGACAACCTGTTGTGGACATTTTTAGTTTCCAAGATCAGAATATAATAATGCCCAAATAGCCTCTTTAATAAAGAAATCTACTTTTCAATGGCTGATAGATTGTAAATACTCTCAAAAGAGTGAAGATTAGGGCTGAAAATACAGGAGATACCATTGAGAAAGTCTGCTTGTGCTTTTTTGCTAGTGCAGAACTCCTACTCCAATTTGTGACCTTGGCTAACAACAGTCAATCTTAAAGTCCATGGCTTTAAGTTTGCTGGATTAAAGATTTTGCATTAAAAGTGAGTCTTACTTCATTTTATGTTATTTATTTCCAAGGTGATTGAAATGAGTGTCAAATTCTTCCTTTGACAGATGTTTACCGGAACATTTCTCCTTTTTAAGATTCTAAGAAATTTTCATTTCTGTAATATGTAAGTGATGATGTTAATTGTCTGGCCTTTTGTAATTGTTTTTGTAACTGGTCTTTCACTCTGGAAATGTTATCTTATAGTTTATGACCATATGCCCAGGGAAGTTGTGGAGACCCCATCCCTGGAAGTGTTCAAGGCCAGGTTGCATGAGACTTTGAGCAATCTGGTCTAGTAGGAGGTGTCCTTGCCCATGGCATGAGGGTTGGAACTTGATGATCTTTAGGGTCCCTTCCAACCTAAACCATTCTATGATTCTATGATTCTATGACTAAAACTCCAAGAATTAACAGCATAACGTTTCAATGCCTTCCTGCATGCAAACCTCCCCCCACCAGCACACCCACTCGCTTGTAGGGGTTTGGCCTGGGGTCCAGCCTGGTGCAACCCCGTAACTGTGAAGCAGAGCTGCGTGCAAGTTGCTGAGAGAAGTGAGACCCTCACTGGCTTCGCTCTGGACCTGCTTTGAAGCTGCAGCTCTCACCCTTGGTCGTGTCTGAGCTAGGTGGCAGATACCCCTGAACCTCCTACCTCCCAGTTCCTGACCCAGGCTGCCACCTATGGGCTGACAACCCAGCTTGGCTTCAGCCCATCGGTGTCCCCACATCTCTGTTTGGCCATCCCAGGGCTGTGTCTGACCCCTGCTCTAGCACTGCTCTGCCCACTTTGCTGGGGAGCTGTAGCACCAGTTCCCATGTTGGGGAGGTCCCTACCCTGTAGGCAGTGCCGCCACATTTGGCTTCTATCTCACCTCATGTACAGCTCCCTGACAAGCACACTGATCTCCATTCAGAATTTTAATTCCTCCTTTTTTCTACTAGAAACAATTTTGCCAAATATTCCTTGGACAATCTGCTTTTACTTCAGACCTGGCATGGTGTGGAACAACAGCTGACACATAAAATCATGTTGGATGTCCTTCCTCTTCTGCTAATTCACAGCCTGATGTGGCTCCTACAGATGTCAGTGTCAAAAGTCCCACTGGATTCAGTGGAGCAGGAATAAACCTGTGGAATTTTAGAGGATGAGTTCGGTGTGTACGAAAGGGATATGAAATCTAATAATAATGTTTCAGCACCTGAAAAATTGTATTCTAAATGTAATATTCATTACCTACATTTCAGCAAGGCTTTCACAATACTTTTTTTTTTTTTTTCTTTTTCATTAGCAATATATCATGTACTTAATAAGTATTTATTATAGTCTCTCTCTGGGCTGAAATTATCTTTAAGAGTGAAAATGATTTATTGACACAGAAATATACTAATTACTGACAAAATCCCTGGAAAATTGGGATAACATAGAGCTTTGGCAATGAAATGTTAGCATCCATACCTCAAATAAATTTTCAACCATGGTGTGTGCCTGTGAAGAATAATTATCAGTCACAGCCTTCCTCCTAATAAATACTGAGAAATGAATGCATCTCAAACTAAAAATATTTGTAGTAGAACTTTTGAAAGAATGAACTTGAGATAAAATAATAAGCTTATTTTATACTTGAACTTATCTATACTTGTACAACAAATATTTTTGGTTGAAAAATAAAGTTATCTCTTTGAAAGGCAGAAGTTCTTAAAGAAATCTTTTTTCCTCTCCCTCCAGAACTTTATTCTATAATAAACATTAGGCTTTTAAACTGTGAATCAATTACTGATTTTATGATTATTACTATAATATTGCTTATTATTAGCTACCGATTATATTTATTAGTAGGATTTGGCAGTTTAGGCTCCCGCATATACAGTATAGACAATTTACAGAAATCACCAAGAATAAGGTCAGATCCTTGTCATGTAGACAGACTGCCTCAGTCCTGACTCCTCAGTGATCTAATTCCCCAAATGGGACTGAACACGCAAGAAAGTAATATAAGTTCCCAAGCAACAAACGATGGAAATCACTTGTTTCAAAATCCAAGCAAATTCAGAGTCCCAGATGATTCTGGAACTATCTGGCTGGAAATACTGAGTAGAAGAACAAATTTTGGGGGACTTCAGATGACTCAGTCTGAGATACACTACGATTTTAAAGTTTAGAGGTTAAGGTGGATGCGGCATCTGGTCCTGGGCAACACCTCTGTATTTCACCCAGTAGCCACTAAAGTATACAAGAAAAGAAAAAACAGAAGAGGATTTTGGAGTGGGGACAGGAAAAAAGGGCTTCTCCATTCTCAAGTTAAAATCCTAAGTAGTTGGTGACTGAGACATGCTCACTGTCACTTTATAGCTCAGAAATTTCATAGCTCTTGAATTTCTTTCCATTCAGTAGCAGAATTTCAAATTGAGAAGCTAAAGGTATGCCACACAAAATAGCTTATGATGAGGTGCTACATCATTCTGCTGGTTAAGAATATGTCCCCGATGACCTGTGGAATAAAAGAGCTAACGTCATGTCCTCCTCCTTAAAGAAAAACAGTAGCTGCACTTTATAGGAAGATCAGCACTACCAGCGCCAAGCATGCTAAAGAATGTTTAGCTTGCAGATCTTGGCCTGGTTTTGGCACAAGCCAGCTGCTTACACTGCTCAGCTAGCAAGAGTGGGATGTGCCTAGAGACGTGCCTGCAAGATTTGGCAAAGCTAAAGGAGCAAACTAGGCACATGCGGAATTACAGTGCCTCCAAGATAAAGTTCTCAGAACTCTGCATGCAGGTGCACGCATTTGTCAATGTCTCACTTTAAAAGCTTAAACCCATTGTGAAATTCACTTTATTTCAGGCAAAAATAGCCAATGCTAAGGATAATTCCTATGATGGAAGATACCTGACTCTATTTCCTTACCTATGCAGGAAACAGAAGCTGGATTGCAAAATCACACAACTAATTTGCTTTTTCATATATGAAATCTTTACAGATTTCCATCTGCCCTGCTGCTTTTTTAAACCATAGATATATAAGCTGGCATTGCATTTTACCGCTTTTATATGGCAAGAAGTCTATGTGATACTTTTTTTTTTTTTTACTTCAGATTTTATAGGTTTACTTTAAGCCAGGTTATTTTCTCTTTGCTTTGAGTAGCATTATATTTATTTTAATTGGTAGATCTTTGGAGTGCACAGAATGGGCTGAATGATTATTTCATCATTTTATGTTAGTTTAAATCTGCATGAGGTGGCACTACTACCTGAAATTCTTGGTAGTTTTTTCTTGCCCCAAATTTTTTCACTTATGTTGCCAAAAAGAAAAAAGAAAAAAACCAGACAGCTGAAGTGGGTTCCTTGAAAAAACACCCACTTGTGAGAGGAAAGCTTAAATGTATTTTTTGTGGTTGCTTTTTTTTCCCCATCTCAATTATCTCACATCACTTCCCTGAGGTAATTCATTGCACGGGTGTATGACTGCATGTGCCTGCAGTTACAGGTGGAGAAATACGCACCCAGGAATGAGGGGGTGGTGGGATGAGTCTTTGATGGTTGAGCTGGTTTATGTCATGTTAAACTGGTTATGAAACTGCAGTGTAAAGCTACTCCATTTAAACATAATAGTCAGCATCACTTTCTATAATTTATAGAATTCTATCAATTTTATAATTTACTGAACAACAATGAGCCAAAACAGGAATACTAGAAGAATGCAGTCAGATAAACATAGTTACCAATAAAATGATCCCACTATTATTTTTAAAGAGATTTTGGTCAATAGACAAATATACCTGAGAAGATGCATGAAATGAAGCTCAGCAGGCAAATAGTTGTACTCTCCTGTTTTCTCAGAATATCTGCGATTTTAATAGAACTTCTCATTCAAACTTAGAACTTTAATTTTTTTCCAGCAGGATGCCCATGGAGTTAGTAACTGTACCTCTTCATGGTGATCATTTTCTTGGTGATGCCTGCTCTGTGCTTTGGAGAGTTTAAGGAGTATGTTTACCACCATAAGATCTATTTGAACGTTCATCTTAAGTATGACTCACTCTCTTGGCTTTTACCTGAATAGTACAGGAGACTTCTTTAAAAAAATAAGAAAGACAAAGCCCTACTCTCCCTCAAGGAGGTACAAGCAAGAGTTTTCACTGCAAATATGAGTAAGTAATTATAAAGTTATATGCCTACTTTACTGTGTAGAATACATAAAAATATCAAAGAATATTGCTCAGAAATGCTTAGTGTTTCTGTGTGTAGGCAAGTAGTTAGAATAATCTGAATGCTTTCTCTAATAAAATGTTTAGGGCAAGTGAGAGCAGGAAGTATTTGCAAATGTTTATTTGAATAAGTCTGAGTCATTTGGATAACACTTGCAATCATTTTTCTTAAAAGAATACAGAATATAGCAACAGTACAAGCAATTTTTAATACTCAGATTATTTAAGAAAGGATTTGTTTGTGAATGTCCATGCCATTAAGAACTTAGTCCAGATGTCCATGTATCCATCTTTGAACATTTTCAGGGTCCTTCCTCTGCTTATAAAAATTGCAATCATCCAGTACAGGAAAAATTCTATTAATTAATTCAGACAAATGAGAAGTACATATAACAGTAAGTAAAAAATGATTCATAAAATGAGTATTCTACTGAAATATGTTCATGCAATTCTGAACTAAAAAAAAAAAAAATGGAAAAAAAAAATTATAAAGCTGCTTTTCATTCTTCCTATTCCAGGAAGACCTCTACCTGGGTATCAGGAAACAGGAGCTGCCTGGTAAAGAGTACACTAACCTCCCTGGGTATTGAAGAATCTTCACCGAGTACAGTCTATATAGATTATTGTTTGTGGCCACTACCATTCCCTTTGGCTCTAAAAAGTACGTTTATGTAGCAATATAAGTGAATATAAGTGAATCTGTAAAGCAGAACAGTTAATGCTGAGGATTTGATATCCCAAGAATACATGCGTGAAGAGTGCCCATAAGTGGGTGGAGATGAATGTCCAGGTCAGTTTATGTGTCCCAAGATGACCTTGAAAAATAAAGCAAAGCTCATAATTGAGATTTGAGAGATTAGCTTAAAAATAACGTCCCTGTCCCATAACTCTGGTGTAAATGCATCCAAAATACTGTAAACATATGTGTATGCATGTATGTGATCTTGCACTACTGGGTATTCACTACCAACTACCATGCAATGCATTCCCTAAGGCCTCTGCCTGTCGTCAGCTGGGCACTTCTTTGACCTGGTTTCATTGCTGTCTTCATGTCATGTTAAAATATTAGATGAATGAAATACGTCTTCCCATAAATACTTTCTAGGTTCTTCCCTTGACTGTGATTGCAGAAACAATTGTTTGTGGCTGCTTGAATAGGCATGATTTTTCCTTATCAATTCTTCACGTAGCAGACTATGTCATGCTGCGTCCTGTCAGCATATGAGAAATGCTGCAAACATATTCATTCAACATCTGGAAACACTGCATATGCCATGCATCGAACTCACACTCCAGTAAGAGAAGATGACTTCAGTTGAGTTAAGCGCTTATCAGCCACAATAATTCCTGAGTCACACAAACCTGCATGATTTTAGTCAGGATTAATTCCTTACTCTAAGGGCTTTTTTAAGAGAAAGGACTTGAAATAACCTAAGCATTTCATATATCCACTATTTTGCTGCAAACCTGGAAAAAAACATATGGTTAAGCATTTTTGAAAGGTTTAAACCTACACAATTAGGTCAAGAAACTATAAAGCGTCAAGATTGGATGTCTAAGCCACTGGGAACTCCCTCCCAACCCATAAAAAAGCCATGCCAAAATAGCCTCCCCACTTTACCAGCAAGGCACAGCTGACGTTAACATTACTTTCCCAGGTCAGTTTACAAGCATCAGGAAATGCAGGGTGTAGCACCACCCTGAATATTTCCATTTTATGGATATGACATACCTTAAGAGTCTTCTGTTTTGGAATGTAAATACCACTGAGAACAGGCTGGTAGCTGAGTTGAGTCATCAAACAGGAGATCAGCAGCAGCTACAGAGAAACTGAACCTGCTGCATGTCCTGTTTTGAGTGTGACGGAATGCCAAGAGAAGGTGAAGGTAGAAGGATGGTGGAAAGAAAAAGGAGGTAAACAAGCTATTGCATCATTTTTTGCCTCTCCATGTATATAGGTAAAATCTATGCCCTAGGCTTTCAAAATGGTCTCCACATTTACCATGTTCATCCCTGATTTTTTATATATGTAGATTTTAAGGCACATCTACACAGAGCATTTTGCACAGATGTGAAATTATATGAAAATACATTTTGCAGTTAGTGGAGTAAAATGGATTCAATATACCTAAAAAATTGTGTCATTTACTGCATTTTTTTATCTTCCAGTAAAAAAAATATTTTTCCTCCATGAAACCAGTGATAGAGTAAAAAGGTGTGGAGACGACAATGGCTATTAATCCCAATGCACCCAGTGAAATTGAACAGGGGTTGGCATAATGGTTATTAAGCTACATAAGAGGGGAGAGCTAGTTGCAGCCAAGGTGCTTATCAGAGCATGGAGAGAGGGTGAAAGAAGAGCAATGAAACATAAAGCACCAGGGAAGAACTGAGACAGGATGACATGACAGCAGGTAATGACTGGGAAGGAGAAGGAAAACAACGAAACCAACGATGTGTTTAAAGCATAAAATGAAGACAAGCAGTGTCTCACATTCCCTGCTGACAGACAATCGGTGTTTTGTTAGGATACCTGGTAGTTATCAGAGAGAGAGAGGGACTAGAGAGCGTGGGGTGAGGGACTGAGTCAGCAGGGACTAAGTCTAACAAGGTCACCTGAGGGACCCGGGACCCAGCTGTGAGAGCTGGAATTGGCTTCCCTCTTGCAGTGCATGAAAAATGGGGTTTACGTACAACAGAGCGCATGAGCCACACGCCATCTGTACGTGCCCATTTTGTGGTGCTATAAGCTGATTTCATGTTAGGCATATACGCTACTATTGAAAAGCAACTTCACCTAGTAAACACACAGAATTTAATCTTTCAGTTTACCCAATAACGAGAAAGTGTAAATCTGATTTTAACATATGGTTAGCCAAGACTTTTAGCTGAGATCAAAGAAACTTACTGAGTTCCATAACTGACAAATCCCTGCAAAAGTCAATGTATAAACATGCAGCTTTTAACTATGGAAACTAGCAGCCTTCCTTCCTATAATTTTGCTCCTTAAAATTTGCTTTTTCTCTGAGAGAAGATCAGATCAAACTTGCTTCAGCTGCCCTTTTCCTCCGTACACTTTGTCTTGGTATGTTGACAAATGCTGCGACGTGCACAGAAAGGATGAGTGGTTGGGCTGGAACAAGGACTAGGTAAGGCATAAGACGGATGTTTGCCTGCCCTCTGTACCATTTTTATGTCTAAGTCTCCAACAGTGTGGGAGGACACACTCTTGACATTAGGCAGGAAATTTTTGCTAGATATTGGCTTATATTAACTTAAGCATCTAACTTACGTTAGGTGATCACCCTTTCTTCTGCAATGTCCATCTACTTTCTTTCCTGCAGGATTAGTAGTAGAGTTTTTCTGCTTTTTTAGCCACAGCTGCTATGACATTCTTGGCCAAAAATTGCAAAATTGGCCAAATGTAGAACAAATGTATATTGATTTTGTCAAATTGTTGCAGATGAGGATAATGAAAAGGATTCTGAGAAATACTTAAAATTTTTATTTTTGTATTCTGGAAATATTTAATTAGGACCAAAAAAAACCCCAACCAACCAAACAACCCACAGAAGACCTTCAGGGAATCCACTGTGGTTCCCCAGTTCTGACAGTAGATCTGTAGTGTTGTTAGGGACAGTTCAGGTTCTGATTGCTATAGCTCATGCCAGCTGGCAGCTTCTGCAATCTTCTAGCACCAGCTAGACGGTGCCTGAATTCAGTGCTTGCGTTCTCTGATACACTTGTGGTACCACCCATGCATCTTTGTAATGAGGAGGTCAAATGGGTTATTCTGCGTCTGTTAAATTCCCCTTCTTGCTGGGGTACTCACAGCTGATTTAATGAACTAATTTCTAGCCCCATGCAGCTTTAGACTGGTATAATACTGCAAAATAAACAAGAACATCTGTTCGGTTGTTTATTCAATGTTTAGTTAAGTTTTTCCAAGAATGATAGCCCCAGTATTCACTGTATTGGGATTTCTGCACATCTGATGTGAGTGGGATGTTGTGGTGGAACACTATAGCTCCAAATGCAATTGAAATGGCTGGTTTAACATATACAACACACGGTAGTTTTAGGATACTGTTGTTTGTGGAAGTCTTAATAGATCCTTCAAGTTAGAATTTCTGACTCTGTTGCCTATACAACATAGTATGGTAAGCAAGATTTTTTAAGCTACTGTTGTATTTGATATAGAATCCCGAAGTTAGAATATTTGATCCTTTGCTATTCTGTCTTTTCTGTGTACTTTAGTGATCAGCTTAAGCGGGGTAGGGAAGCTAAGTCACAGCTAAGAGAATAATTGAAAGTCAAAGTCAACTGGATTTTCAAACTTGTAAAATACTCACTTTTTTTAAGAGATACAATATTCAAGAGTATGTTCCTTTAATAGTGGTGTATTGAAGTTGGAGATGCACATTACCCTAAATATGTTTTAAGCTGGTCTAAAAATCTTACATTCTGTTCATATAACATTTAGTTTCTGAATTTTTAAAAAAAGGTTATACATCATACTGCATATGACTTGTGGGATAGTGTTATTTGAGCTACTTGATGTTTTCCCTTAGAGCTGAATTATAACTTTCAGTTATAACAGATGGCCGTGTTTGTAGTGTCCCTGCTGGTGTCAGTGTGTCCTCATGAGTTAAAGGAGTTGAGAACAGAGGCAAACCTTTTCCTCAGTAAGTCGTGGATGCTGCTTTTGGAGGCTGGGATTGCCACACAGCATAGCCTGCAAATAGGGAACCACAAATATGGTGTCTGACTTTTGCAGCCAACAACACTTGGCCACCCAGGACTGCAGAATGTAAATGTGATTTTATTTCAGTGACAGCTTTTGAACACCAGATTGCTGAAAAGCTGTAGAAATACCCTTGAGAAATAGACATAATCCAAATAAACTTTATGAATTCATATGCTGTAGTTCATATCTCAAATGAGAGCTTTTAAACAATAGGGAGGTATAGTTGTACGTGGTGGTGGGGTTGTTTTGTTTTATTTTGTTTTTTGGTTTTGTTTTTGTTTTGTTTTGTTTTGTTGTGTTGGGTTTTTTTTTCTTTTTTTTTTTTTTTAAACCCGGAAGAAGAGAATAAGATAACTACTTTACCTTATATCTCTGTGTAAGTAACTGCTCTGATTTGCCTATTAGGCCACTGTGTGTTCCCCAAACAGTTCTGTCAGTAGCAGCTCATTCTGGAAAATGCTTTTGTGTCCAACCTGCAACATCCTAAATATCCTAACAGCGTCCACCCTAGAGAGGGTGTCACCTGCCTGTACAGACTGTACAGAGACCTACTTGTGTCACTAAAGCTCTCACAGCATTTGGTTCTTCCCACCTTGTTCAGCACATCTCATGGCTTCCACCTCCCTCCCCACACTTTCTTGTAAATATATGAGGTACTACACAAACTGTCAAGAGTTCTGCAGGCAATGACAAATAATTAGTCTGTAACGTCCTTTTTTTTGCAATCCCCACCTCTGCAACCTCCTCCTCACCCCCTAGGGGGTTTGCAGCATATGCACAAGCTCTGCTCAGAGATTCTGCGGTGTAACCTTGGAGCATCAGATTGCCATGAAAACACCCAACTTGGGAGAAAGAGCTGTGGGAAGCCTCATCTGGTGCCTCCACAGGTGAGGTTCCTGCCCTGCCAGCCCTGCTGTCACCCTTGGCTCCCTTTTCATGTTCCCTTGCAGAGTTGAACACTGTTGCTGCTCCCTGGTACTCTACCACTCAGCAAAGTGACCTTTCTTCTCCAGATTCATGTTTGTCAGGTTGGGGAGCAGGAAACCTACAGCACCTCTAGGAGAGAAAAGTGGTATTTAGGCCTCAGGAGCATTCTCGTGCCCTATTTGGTTTTGTGAAGTCAGTGTCCCAGAGAGCTGTCCTGGAGCCCAGCCAAACCCTGTCTACACTGAGATGAGAATTGCCTACTCCTTTCTTCTGATGCATCATTCATCACAGAGCTATTTTAAAAATTTTTTTATTTGACATTTCTAATTGATATCACCTTTTATTTACGTGTATGAGTACATGTAGAAGTAACTCACCTTTTCTACGTTTACTGTTAGGATTTTGCTGAAAGACTGAGAAGCAGATGAGATATACCATTGAAGGCTTACGGTAATTTAGGGCAGAAAATTTTACCTTTGTGCAACAACATGATTAGATGCAGGTCCTTTCTGCCTAGAAGAAAGCAGAAAAACATTGCCTGTTTATACAGTTTGGGAAGATCACTGGCATTTCTTTTATAGCTGTCTTCATTGGTTCTGTAGGGGTTTTTTTGATTTTTTTTTTTTTAGAAAATACAGATGAAATTTAAAGAAAAAGTTTAGAAAATCCACCTATAATTCGTGCTATTCTCTTCACAGCTTTTCAAGGTGGAAAGAAAGCTTTCATAGTGTTAGCACAAGTAGGTGGCAGTAAAGACACATACATATAATGACATAGATGGTAGGGCACATAATGATACCATTTAAGTAGTAACATTGCATATTTAAGCATTACTAAACAACTTTTGATGAATCAATGTAGATCGGCAAATGCCACACCCCTTTGCAGATGCAAACCACTGTTAGTATTGGTTAGTATTAAAGATGCTTGCAAATCTCAGTGTTCAGCAATTTAGTTTGTATATTAAAGTAGACCTGGAACCGTTTAAAGTTTTTACAGTTCCATCAATGGCATCTGTCTTAGCTGTTCGCTTCCTTGGAAGAGGTAAAGCTTGATTATGAAACTTTGGATTTGAAATCCAGACCCACTATTTTTCTCTTTTCATAGTGAGTGGCAAGGCCTGAACTTTTTGCTCCGGAACATCGATAACAGTAGTATCAGGTATATAGTATTTTCACTCTAAAATGTAAGACAAAAACAAATTCATTGGTTTAGAGTTGTTCATCATAGCTAGAAATGAGCTCATTCTTAAAAACTAAGATAGAAGTGGTTTTATTTATTTATTAGAACTACGTCAAAGCTTAGAAGTTTATAAACTCTCCCCATTTTAGAACTTCCTTTGTGCTTCTCAGATATAAACTTATTGTGAGGTGTAGTGTAAACTGCGTGTAGGAAGACACACATATTACTTCTTAAAAAAATCAACAGGATGTCTGAATTCAGATGAATATCTACACATGAGAATACATACTACATGGAGGAGTTCACTCTAATTGCAGTGCAGTTGCAGAAACAAAAATATTTTTTGTTTTATTCTATTATTTTATTTTAATTATTTATTTTAAAGTAATGAAATATTTCTATAGAACAGAAAAGTTACATGAGCAGTGGTTAGTTTTCTAAAACAAAGATTTATCAAGAAAAAACTCCAAGAATATGGCAGTAAAAGGAATAACAGGAGAAGCAAATGTAAAACCATCTGCCAGCTGAGTTTGCCAAAGTGCCAGATGCTGCCTCTAGTAGTCTATGTTCCATTGCTTTGGCATCTGGATGGTCCTTTGTAATGAGGCAAAACTTTGATAGTTACTGAATTTTGTGAATGTATATATGCTTGGTTTAACTCTGATTTTTTTTCAGAAACCAAGCTTCAGCAGAAGCCACCGCATCCAAAGTAGATAGGTACAAGATAGGTATTCGAAAAAATAAAATACCGAAAGATAACAGAAGTATTTTGCATAGATCATTTGTAATTCACTTGAGAAGGAAGTTTATGTAATTTCTGTCTCTTTATAGTAAGTCTCTATGGACGATATATGTAAACTGCTCTTGTTCTGTAAATAATTGTGTTAAGATAAATAAAATACAGGATACCTTTAAGAAGGCATGCAGAGAACAAAATTAAAGAAAGTTTGTTTTTATATTTATGTGATTTACAGAACAACTCAGAAGAACAGTGTTTGGGAAACACAATATTCTGCCTGGCCTGAATAAGAAAGGCCTTAGAAAAATAATCCATGTAAAAATACATATATTGTTTCACTCAGAGTATTTTTAAAAGCTATTCAACAAACAGTATGCTAAGCAGATTGGGTTTTTTACTTTAAAAAAAAGCAGAAAAGTCTAAGTTCTACGAGTTCCTCTCAGAACTCCATTATTTCTGGCAATACATGAGCTTAGAGGATATTCATACCACGATAATAGGTAACATTCCACCATTTTGAAAAGTAAAGGTATATTATAGCAGAAAAGATAGTGCTGAAATGTAATATCATGTGCAATATGAACCTTTTAAAGCAAATTTTTATTTTTTTTAACTCTATGTTCTGTCTGTGGATTAATGTGCTTTTTCAAAACAGCGGTAACTGTGGTACTAAGAGACTACTAATATTAGAAGGTATGTATTAAAACCCAATACTAATATGGTTCTGCAACCAAGGTTATGTTTTATGTTGGTTATATATACAAAATTTTGGAGCTTAAATTTTTGCAAACCCACCTGGAGATTCAAATAGTTGACTGCTTACCTTTAAGCAAATTTAAAGAACTGTTTTAAAGTCAGAAATGTAAAAATATATTCCCTGATTCTCAAGTGGATAATCTTAAATCAGAGGCTTGAAAAATCAGTTGCTTGAAAATCTAGATTTCAATGTTTATCACAAATGTGAATGCACTAAGTCCTCTTACCATTAAATATGCTTGTGCTGAAAACCCGAGTTGAAAAAAAAAACTGAAAAGTTTTTCAGTTCTCTTTTAAAGTAATACAATGATTTTAAACTTTGTCAGAATTGGGCATAGTAGACTGAAGACACCTCAGCGGGCAGACTTAGAACACAATATTCCTTTATGTAGTGTTATCTTCTTTTTAACTGTTGAAATTTCAAAAATATACCATGCTTTGTGAAAGCCAGGCATGCAGGTACTCAGGAAGCCTGAGAAGAGAGTTGTGAATTTCCCTACTGCCATAAAGATGAGAAATCAGAGCCTAGATTGTTGTTGTTGTCTCTAAAAACACTTACTAAGGCTCACTGAAAATAGCACTGCAGACTCTGAAAGCCTTTCAAATGCTTTTTCCACTTTCATTTTGCAAGTCCTTCTATGCCATTAAAAAGAACCTCTATTATTTCTTGCTCAGAATGACTTAAGATGGACAGTCAATGTTGTGCCTTATAAAAAGCCAGGGGCAATGGGTGCGGACAGGAGGCAGCTGTTACTAAAACTGGGTGTGATTCTGTCTGTCTGTGTATGTGTGATGTTTTGTATTTGTTTCCAGTTTTGTTGTTCGTTAGTTTTTAAGTAATAAAAAGGTGGTGCAGACAGTATCTCACACACACAAACAAATATTCAAAACAAAAGGAATTTATGTTCAAGAGAAACTCTTCTTATTTGTCTCCTTTTTGTCCTGTTCATCAACCCTGAAGAGTATGTGTTTAGCTTTGTTAATCATGCCTTAAGTAGAAAAGGAAGGCTTTAACTCATGCAGGAGTGGACGTGTTATTGTAAGTAAGTTGTTACATGTGAATATGCAGAACTAAGGTAGTCAAAGTGACTGTTAATGAGAACTGGAGGACTGGAGCAAACTGTAATAATGAGGAAATCAATGGGTGCTGTGAGGAATTTCACTACTGGATGGTTGCAGATGTTCAAGGAAGGTAACGTTAACTTGCATATCTCTCAGGAGATGAAGTATACGTTTGTGGAATGAATCTGTAGTGTAGGGCAGCCAAGGGGAAGGAAAGCTGTTAAGAAATTTGTAATTATAACATCTGCAATTTGTGTCAAGACAATTAAAGGGCAAAGGTTGCATCTCAGGTTTTAAAGGAAAATTAAAACTAATTCCGTCACTTGGTCATTCAGCAAATAACCTGATCATTAAGCAAGTAAGGATGACTTGTACTGTGTCAGTACATCATGAACCTTTTAAAGCAAATTTTTATTTTTTTAACTCTATGTTCTGTCTGTGGATTTATGCGCCTTTTCAAAACAGTGGTAACTGTGGTACTAAGAGACTACTAATATTAGAAGGTACATATTAAAACCCAATACTAATATGGTTCTGCAACCAAGGTTACGTTTTATGTTGGTTATATCCGGCTAATGTCTGGCTGTGCTCTTGACAGCCTATGTAGTTCAGTCAGGTCTTTCACATTCGGCGTGATGTGAACAAACTGGTTAAACAGCAATAGTTCGGCAAACAGGAGCACATCTATACTGTGCTTTTAATTAAAAATACACCTTGTCCTTTTAAAGCTCAAATGTTGGTACAATAATGTTTCTCTCCTAAGTAGCTCAAAGTAAATTCAGTAAGGGGTAACTCGCTTCAGACAACTAAATGGTAAGACACAGTTCTGAAGTTATGTTCAGTTCTGATAATCCATCTCCTTCACCTCCTTTGCTCTGGTCTCTGTACAATTTCTTCCCTCTCTGATCAGATGTCTGTTTCCAGGTAACTCATCAACATTTTTTGCAAACAATTCTATTTCTTCCAAATCCTAGCAATGCCCCATGGCAGCAGGGTGTAGGTTTCTTTCTTGTTTGTCTGTTTCTTGTTTGTCTGTTTGTTTCTCTATTCAGATGTCTTTTATTTTCCTGGATAAGAAAACAGGCACATACATTACATCAAACTGCACTGCACAGCATAAGCGATTAGATTTTAAAATGTTTCCTCAAAAATGACTTTTCAGAGCATGCCCTTACCTTTCACCCCTGCCCCCTCCTGTTATATGTGAACACCTATGGAAATAAATTCAGAAAGTGGAGAGGAATTATAGTAATTCAGTGAAATGCAACATTTTGTGTGAAATTTGAGAGCACAGCACCTGCAACTGTACTTACATTAGCTGTCCTGTGGTCCTGTGGTTGAGGCTGGTTTGAAGGCAGTGTGTCACCTGCTTAGAAAACATTTTGTTCCTTTAAAGGCTTTCATGCTCCTGTCTACTATCAAAACCATCTTGTTATTTCTTCTCAGGGGAGATGCTCTCATGGGCATTGCATTAGCTTCTCTTCAATTATTTAGTTAAGTGTATAAATTAAAGTCAGTAGTTTGGACTTTTTTTTCTTAAATATATCTTAGCTAAACCTCTAGTTTCTCATTACTTCAGTAACTGCTCCTAAAATTCTGAGAATTAAATGCTGAGGTGAGAAATCTAATCTACCTTCGAGGCTGTTTGTGCCAAGTGGAGTTTAATGATGGTGTCTTAATCCCCCAAAGCAACACCTCCATTACTGACCTACCCGGGCATAAGTATAACATTGTGTTTAAAAAAATCATACACGTCACTGTCAAGACAGATACATGTAAGCAAACAGGGGAACATTTTCAAGCATACTGGGAAGCTTATTCACTAAGGAGCACAGAGTAGAAGGATTAATTGTAGTTGCAGAGGAAAGGTAGGTGCCAAAATCAATCATAATTACTGTAGTTAATTAGCAGGTTAAACATAGAACAGAGTTAGATTGCGACTGCAATGATATGTATTTACTGTTTATGCAGCAAAACCTGTAATTTGGTCTTTATTTATTGTTGAAATGAATGAGTCTTTTAATTGATAACAATTTTAGGCCTGTAATTAACAGCAGACTATGTATAGGAATATAAAAGACTTCTTGATTTAAAACTTGACCGTGAAAAGTAGATATTTTTTGTAATGACTTCTGGTTTTGAGGGACTCGGTTAATCATTCTTCTTTGCTTTTATTTCTCAGGAATATAGGCTCTTGTTTATAAATGCCTTCGGAGATCCACTGAATTGTCTGTGAATGCCTCTTAATGCTAGGAAAGGCCTGCCCTTGACCAACTATCTTTGTTATTCTGTGTGCTCATATATACCACCTCCTGCGCGGCCAGCTGTGCTGGGCTCACCTGGCAGGGTTTGGGCAGGGGGCTGCAGGGTGCCCTGGGCAAGGGGGGGGCATGAGCCACCTGTGCCGGTCACAAATGGCCCCAACTGGCTGTGACACTGGTGGGAACAGCCCTGCAGCCCATCAGGGATCCCCGGTGCCCTAGCCCTGATGTATTTAAGAAAGAGCCACAGCCACTGTGGGGAGGGGACGCGTGTGAGAAGGCAGGTGAGGAGAAATGGATAGGCTATGGGGTCATGGCTGGGGGCATGACTGGAGACGCACTCTGGGAAGCATGTGTTCCCTGCCAGAGCAGAGGAGGAACAGCTGAAGGACCACAGCTGTGGATGACCCACAGTGGGGAGCGGACACTCCTGAGGCACTGCAGCCATGGGTTACACACAGTGGGGGAGAGGGGAACAAGGAAGAAGCCATGAACAGTGAAGGAAAATGAAGCAAAGAGTGGCAGAAAGAAAACATGTCACACGCAGCCCCAGCCTTCTGCTCTGGTCCTTGCCACGCTGAAGGGAATGAGAGTGACTGAGTGTAACAAGGGAAAAAACAAAAGGTGTCAATAGGGAGAGGGGAGGAGAGCTGTTGGACTGAAGTTAGCCTGAGCAATGTGGACAGAAGCTATTTCCCTAAGTTTTTGTTTAATTGTTTATGCTTTGGTGTTTTGTTAGGGGTTTTTTTGGTTTGTTTTGGGTTTTTTTTCCAATACCTGAATCAGTCACCAAATGGTTGTTTTAACAGTCAGTAAATTACATTAAGTAAATTCCCTGAGTTGGTACTCTTTTGGCCATGACATCAACCTCCTCAAAAAAAAAAAAAAAAAAAAAAAAAAGATAAGGCTCAAAGAAAGGAGGCCACTAAAGATGCCAATAATCTCTCCACAAAAACAGCGTACTTGATGTCTCTACTAGATTTTTCCTGTCCCAGTACAATGAAGCAGGATCCAGTGTGCCTTCTGGAAGTATTGCACTTTGACCCTCACCAGCCTTATCTGCTGTTGCCATAGACCCTGTGGATCCAGCCCACACCTCTGAAAGAAGAGGGAATCTTTGAGGCCAGTGACTGCTCTGATTAACTTAACAGTTGTTTCCCTCTCTAGCAAAGGCACATTGTGCCATAATCCTCCCATTTTGCTACTCCTTTCTCATCTTTCACCGCTTTGCTTGTTTCCTCTGACCCTTTTTACTTTCCCTGTTTCTTACTCTCCATTCTCTTCTCTACGTGTAAATTTCTTCCCCTTGATCTATACCAGCTATGACCCTTCCTTTCTCTCCTTTCTCAGCTCTACCACCAGTTCCTCTCTCTCTTATTTGAAGAAACAATGCTATTTGTTTGTTTGTATGTTTGTATGTTTGTTTAAATTACCATCATCCTCAATCCTTTCATCTTCTCAGACACCTCAAGTACTCCTTAGCTTAAAACAGGACAGGTACACCTCATCATGAGCCATTCAAAAGGGATTCAGCAATTGCTGAACCTGCTATTAATAGTTTTTCTTCTTTCTCCTCTTTTTTCTTTGTCCACAGGAACCTCTGGGATTTCTAAAGAAATAAAGGCAGAAATCACAGTATTTCACCTTTGTTACCTATCTGGGGGTTGACTAGCAGGGTCTTAATATATAAAATAACAGTCGAGCAGTGACATCAGATGGAAAAAGGACAGGCAATACAGATCAAGAGGAGGTTCCACTGTCTGCCTGGAGAAAATAACCATTTTACCCTTGATTAGTTGCTTGGCATGAATACGTGTCATCTTGACTGAACTTTTGTTACTGTGGCCAGTTGCTGGGACTCACTGAGTCGCCTCAGGCAGGGGCAGTACATGAAGCCTAACACTCTCCAACCAGCAGAACCCCAGTTCCTGTCTGCCTGCTAATTACCTAGCTGCATTTACAGAGTCTCATTTTGTATTTCCTCAGTGGTCAGATTTCAACTTCCTGGTCTTCCCTTCTTCTGAGAATAAATAGTAGTCCTGTAAGTATTTTTTCAATGGAATAATATGATTTTTGTTTGTCCTTATTGTATTCTATTTTATTTTTTTTCTGATTGGACATGTTCAACAATAAGATCTTGTATTTTCCCAACCCGAATTACCCATACACCCTAGAGGGGAAAAAAACCCCAAATACAGAAATATGGCACTGCTGTTATTGCAAGTAATTGTTTCACAAGTCAGTAACAACAGTAAAAGACCCAATGAACTGTGTTCTAGTAAAGCAAATAAATCCAGAGGAACACGCTTCCACACAGAAAACAACAGTGTTAGAGCGAGGGAAACAGGTGAAAAAGTGAGTCTTCCATAAGGCTACTTTCATAAAGCAGCTGCTAAAAAATCTGATTAAGCACTGGGATATAAGTCTTACTTTGCACCAAGTCGGTAAGAGCTTTTTAGGTCCTGAGCTGTCACCTGATGTTGATTTAAAGAGACAGGTGATTACCCACAAAGTGAAAAATAACATGGCATTATTCCCGGAGGTATAAACTTCAATAGTAATCAGAAAAGAGGAAGAGAGAGAGAGAATGGGAAGCTACTGTATAATGGAGGGAGTGCAGTGCTGACAGTGGTGTAGATGAAGTGAAGTTGACAGGAGTTACATTTTGGAGCTGGCTGCACTGATGTGGCTTGGGTAGTTCCCAGTTTCCATCTCAGCTGTCAGTACCACCAGTCGGTCCTAAGCCTGTGTCTCTTCTCCATCCCCTCTTCTGTTTCAAGCCCCAATTTAAAATTAATAGTTCAAATTAGCCCCCTAATTGTTGCTATGTCTTATTTCAAAATGTCAACAAATGGGCTACAAGAACCATCATTATTTCATGGCCATGTTTTTTCCATTAGCTTAAGCAGAATGATTATTTTATTGCAGGCTACTGTTCATTTTTCCATGTTTCTCTCTTCGTCTGTTCTTTCTCCCCATATCTTTCAGTGTCAATACTTTATAAATTATGAACAACATTTCTGTTGCAGGAAAGCTAGTTGCTGCTTATTTTCTGGGCTGACATTGAGAAAAGTTATGTAAGGAAATGGATGTGAAGGAAAGCAAAAGTGATGATGAAATACTGTTAGTAAAAGAGGAAGATGCGAAAAACAGGCACCTTGAAAATATTTCTGTCTCTGCTGTCTTCCTTACCTCCACTCTGTTACAAATATACTCTCAGGCACTTCACTAATGAGTGAATTTTTCTGTGATGTTCTCTGGACACAACAGGAATTTTTGGAATGGATATTCATTACAGTTATATTTAATTATAAACTATATTTTAATAAAAAAAAAAAATTACTCAAGAATACCATGAGATACTGTCAGCTGTAATAACCTCATATCTTGTCATTACAACAGTCATTAACATACATACCTGCCAGTCTTTCCTTTTGCCAGCAAAAAAGTGGCCATTCTTTTATACACCAAAGGAAATTTAAATAGAGGAAGATTGTTATTCTTACCTTTAATTGAGGATCTCTGTGTATCACCATGATTGCAGTTTTTTGCACAGATCCATATAAGGTGAAGACCTCTTATAGATTAATTCTGTAGATTTGTACGTCCAGTATATGCAAAAGAAGGAATAATATTCTACTTATTTTGGATGTCATTCTTATAGACATGAACTGCAGTGCTAAAAAGAAGTGGTTTTCTTATTCTGCTGGCAAGCATACATTTTTTTTTAATTGTATTACATGAGATGCATATTACTATTTGACCAGGTCAAGAGAGATATAAACTCTGGCTTAAAAAGGGAGGCCATAAGAACATGGGATTCTGATGAGGCTGAAGCTACTACCCATCTCAAAATTTCATGCAGACAATTTATAGGTTTTCTCTTTTTATTTTGGAGTTTTTTAGCCTGCAAATTTAATCCAATTATACAGTTGAGTTAATGGTCTTGCATATTCTCTGCTGTCAGTCATAAAAGAGTGTTATAGACAAAGGCTAGTAGTAATAACAATTTTGTCTTTCTGTAGTTCTTCTAAACCCTCGAAAGAGTTCAGATTTTTCCCTGGCATTCTTCGTACTTGAGTTGTGTTGATACAGTGTGCAATGAAGGGTTATTGTTATTAGCAGCTATAACTTTTATTGTCTTGGTTTCGTGTATTTTCTAGAAAAACGTTTTTAACTAGTGTTTTTAAGGAGTAAATTTGACCTGTTTCATAGTCTTTTCCCCCTTCATAGACAGAATTCTCATTAAGAGCCTGATATTTTTATTCCTGAAGCATCTTAGTGTTGCTGGAAGCATATCAACTGATAACAGAACACCTTTAAAATAAATTCAGTATTAAATAAACACCTGTTCATTAAATCTCTAGCACTCTCTATGCAGTTTGGTAGCAGATGCTGCTGATGATAATGATACAGACTGACAGGCAAGTTAGATACTAATGCACCGTACTACCAATGAATCTGGATGCTCTAGAAGATTACATGTTAAAATAAACTCTGTATTTCTCTCTGAAATAAAACAAACTTTATCTGCATGGAGGGCTGAAAAAGTTTTTTGGTTTTAAAAAATCTTAAGATTCAAATCGTTTTCTGATATTTGAACCAGACTGAATTCTTCAAGGATTCTGTCTTTTTTTGAGTCTTTTTTTTTTTTTTGAATATATGCTCTTGCAGAAAAGGATTTATGGTTAAGGGAAATGAAATTTCAGAAGCACAAGTAGGAAATGGAGTTTGTTGTGATAATACTGAGCTATTGAGATAAACTGAGAGTTGCTGTTGGTCTTTTGCAACAGGTTGACATGAAATGTCTAGACAGATAAGTTTATACAAATGTCCAAAGTGAACCCAGAGTTGATCTTTTTTTCTTTTTCCTGTGGACATAGGAGTAGCTTGAAAGTCATAGGAAGGGTGAGTAAAATTAAATTTTTCTACCTAAGAATTAGGCCTCAGTGCTTTGCCACATTGCCAGAAAAATGTGTGGTGTGATCACTAAGGGAGAATCAGATAGGATAGGATAGGATAGGATAGGATAGGATAGGATAGAATAATTTCAATTGGAAATGATCTACAATGATCATCTATTACAACTGCTAGTGTGACCTCTGAGAGAACATTGTGAATCAGGAGAAAGTTCAGAGCAGGGTTAGGCTTTCATTTGTATCCCTGACATAAAGGAGACTGACACTGAAACATAACTCCACTTGCTCCTACCCTGATACAGCTTCTGCTCTGCATTTCTTACTCCCTCAGTAACCTGTAGGGGCAGCAGCCATTTGCTTCGCTTCCAGGTTTTTGCCATTAGTAAGAATGAGTTGTGCCTGTTGACAAACACATTTCCTTACTTCAACTACATCTACAGCCAGCCCTGAAAAGATTTTCAATGCCCAAAATTCTGCTTCTGTGCATAAAAATTAAGACTGGATTAATCTTAAGAAAGAAGATAAAGCAATTAAATATTGTCTCACAGGGAGCCACTAATGGCTAAGAAACTAAGCTTCTTGGAATAAAAAGGAAGGTCCTTACATGGATAAGTATCACAGAATCACAGAATGTTAAGGATTGAAAGGGACCTGGTCCAACCCCCCTGCCAGAGCAGGTTTGCCTACAGCAGGTTGCACAGGATGGTGTCCAGGCGGGTTTTGAACGTCTCCAGTGTCGGAGACTCCGCCACCTCTCTGGGCAGCCTGTTCCAGTGCTCTGCCACCCTCCAAGGAAAGAACTTCCTCCTCATGTTCAGATGAAACTTCCTATATACAAGTTTGTATCCGTTACCTCTTGTCCTGTCTCTGGGCACCACTGAAAAAAGACTGGCCCTCTCCTCCTGGCACCCTTCCTTTAAGTATTTGTAAACATGGATCAGATCCTCCCTCAGTCTTCTCTTCTCCAGACTAAAAAGACCCAACTCCCTCAGCCTTTCCTCATAAGAAAGATGCTCCAGACCCCTCATCATCTTTGTGGCCCTTCGCTGCAGCCTCTCCAGCAGTTCCCTGTCTTTCTTAAACTGGGGAGCCCAAAACTGAACATAGTACTCAAGTTGTGGTCTCACCAGGGCAGAGTGAAGGGGGAGGATGACCTCCCTTGACCTGCTGGCCACACTCCTCTTGATGCACCCCATGATGCCATTGGCCTTCTTGGCCACAAGGGCACATTACCAGCTCATGTTCATCCTGTTGTCCACGGGGACTCCCAGGTCCCTGTCTTCAGAGCTGCTTTCCAGTAGGTCAGCCCCCAACCTGTACTGCTGTATGGGGTTATTCCTCCCTAGGTGCAGGACCCTACAGTTGCCTTTGTTGAATTTCATTAGGTTTTTCCCCACCCAAGTTTCCAGCCTATCCAGGTCACGCTGAATGGCAGCTCAGCCTTCTGGCGCGTCAGCCACCCCTCCCAGTTTCGTGTCATTGGCAAACTTAGTGATGGGACACTCCATCCCTTCATCCAGGTCAAGTAATAGCATAATGGTCTGTAAAATAAGTATAGGAATAGATGTTCATGTTTTCCAACAAAATTTGCACCGAACCTGTGCTTTTCAGAATATTCAGTTATGATTTGGGAAATGATATGGGAAGTAAGGTGAAAAAGCAACCAAGCAATGTAAAGTATTCAAAGTAAGAAAAAGCCTGTGGGAAACTCCGAAAGGTTTTCCTGAGTCAGCTGGGTACAAAATGGCAGGAGAAAGCCAACGTAGATGAATGTGAAATGATGTACAGAGAAATCTCACCCCAAAGCTTAAATTTACCTCTGCAGTGATGTAGCTTAATCAATTCAGGAATGTGATCTTGGAGTTGTAATAAATAGTGTGTGAAAAAATTATATGAGCTCCATGCCCAGTAGCAGGCAGAAACAGACAGGATATTAGGAATGATTGGGAAGAGAAACATGATAGAAATACCCCTATGTCTTTATTTAAAATCATAGTGCACTGACATCTGTCATACTCCACGCCATTCTTGTTTTTTTCTCTTCAAAACTGTTACACCTTCAAAGTGTCCAGGGAATGGCAGTAAGAGGAATCAAAGGTATGAAATAGCTTCAACGAGTGAAGAACTAGTGTTCTGCTGTCCTGTAATTATACTTTTCCCAAGGAATTTCCTATGGGCTTTGGTTGGGGACAGGATGTTGGGCTATGTGGACTTTTGATGTGGCCCAGTGTGGCAGTGCTTGGGCTCTGCTGTGTCTGTCAAGGGAGGAGTATGGCACCAGGGCAAATCGACAGAATTAAATTCAACTGAAACACAGTATCCACCACTGCATTCCTTTGAAGAAGTGCTGCTCTGCTTTTATAAGGAAGGTGAAAGAGTGCATAAGGCTGTAAAGGAATTCAGATCAAGCACTGCCTCATCCTGAGAAGTTCAAACACACCCTTTCCTTCTCTAAGGGAATTTCCTCCCTAACAGCCTGGAATTAAATCTATTCTCCAAATAAATATTTAATCTGACTTTTGAGTTGCATTTGGATATATCTTCATTAGCAAGCAGTGCACCAGAATGGGAGCAGATCTGTAGACTGAGGCAAAAGGAGCCCAGTTCGCGTATCAGAGACGGCTCCAGGATGTGAACCACAGTGCGGTAAGGGAGACAGTGGAGGGTTTCACTTCACAGCCATAACCCTGATACAGCACTACATGTTAATATGGATGTACTCTACTGAACTCTAGTTCTCAGCTCTGAGTAAGCAGACTAGACATTACTAGGAGACTGACAATGCTTATGCTCCTTTTCTCTAATACAATAACTCTTCAGAGTTCTTTTATTTTTTGCAGTGTAGCAAAATTTGAACTAAGGAAGGGTGCAGAATCATCTGTAACCAAGTGTCTAGCACAGTCACCAGAGGATGATGATATGGGTTTGAATGCCTTTGGACCAAGAAAAGCACTGATCAGCCAAGTGCTTGTGAGGTATTGCACTATTACAATCAACCTCTTGTCTCAACTTCTTTTAGAATAAAGGTATAATCCCATTTCTACTGTTAAAAAGACATTTTAGGCAACAATGACTAGGTGCTTACAAATCCTAAAGGAGTACATGAAGCCCTCTCTTCCTGAAAGAGGGTAGAATTGCAAGTCATTTCAGTTTCTTCAGTGTTAAAGTGTTCTTACTGTCTGTTTTTAATTCCTGTTAAATCCTTCTCTGAGGTGCATAACTTTACCTAAAGTTACATATGGAGTTAATATTCACAGTCAGCATAAGAAACTAAATTGTGAATTTCACCTTACAGTTGTAGAACAGAGTTTTTTTTTTTCTTTTTGTCTTTGACAAATAGGAAATAATAATAATAATAATAATAATTTAAATAACGTTCTGCTGAGGTCTTTCTGTGATGTTTGACATCTTAAGGTCTTCCAAATCCTTACATTTTTTATCAGTTTTATGAAACAAATTAATTGCTAAAAATAGCTTTTCCTAAAGTACGTGTAAGCAGCAACTTGCTTTACAGTCGTCTCTTGTATCTGGCCTAGCTCATCTTGGAGCTCAGTGATGACAGAAGCCACATCTGTGGGAACAACAGCCATATCAGCTTGCAGTAACTGGAACATTATCATTTTACTCACTGACTTGAATTTTGTAGCAAGATGTTAACCCTAAACCCATTTTCACCCAAGTGAAAATATAATTCCATCTTCTGTTATTATTTTTGCAATGCTTTGACTGTGGTACTGTGGCTTAAAGACTCATTTGGGGTTAAGCCCCTGTAGGCCCTATTGCCTTTAGATACTGGACAAATACCTCAGAACAATAACCCCTGACACATTTACAGATACAAATGTTGTTTCAACTGGTAGCCATTTCCTGACAAGGATGATGAAAGTAAGAGCTTTAGCGCTTACAAGAAATTTCTCAGCTCCTTATGTTTTTGTGGGGGGCTTTTTTCTTTTTTATTTGGTTGATTCAGTTTGTTTTTTTTTTTTTCTCACATCAGTTTCCAGATTATTTTTCGTGACACAATTCATTAACTAGCTCCTTTAAAAATATCACTTGAGAGTAGTATAAAATACCTTTTGGAGTAGTTGTTTTACTGCCAGGAAGTAGGATGGTTAAGTACAGCCGGAGCATGCCCCAAGTTCCTAACTTGTCCACAGGAGTAATGAGGGCTTGGTGCACAACACAATGCTCATTGCATTACGTGAGAAATGTCTCTTAACTTTTCTGAAGGCTTCCTGTGGCAAGCAGCCATCTATCCTGTGTTATTACCTACTTTTTATCTGCTACTAATTTTTCCTTTGGGAGACGAAGCTGTCTGGCCGACAAAATAACGCAGTACTCTCATTTTTGATTTCAGTGGAGAAATGAGCTGGCTAAACTATTTTCCTATTAATATGTGCTTGAAATAACTCAAAGAATTTGCTTTTAATTGCTCCCTAATAATAGTCTTGTATGACCAGCAGATGAAAACACTTTTCTCTTAGGTTTCTCCTTAATTGCATCATTAGCTTTTTCCACACAGTATAACCACATGAAACAAGGACAGCTGCTGGATTCTGCACCTGGGATGTCTGGATCTATATATAGACTCGGGGGACAAGAGGCTGGAGTGTAGCCCTGCTAAGGGATCTGAGGATTTTGCTTGATGGTAAGTTCAATATAAGCCAACAATGTGCCCTGGCAGCTGGAAGGACCAACTGTATCCTGGGATGCATTAAGCACAGTATAGCTAACCGGTTGAAAGAAGTGATTGTTCCACTATGCCTCAGCTGGAAAACGTTGTGCAGTTTTGGGTTCCACAACATAAGCTGCGTATAAAAATAGAACGTGTCCAAAGGTGGGCAACAAAGATGGTGAAAGGAGTAGAGGGCACGACCTACGAGGAGTGAGTGAGGATACTGGGATTGTTCAGCTTAAAGGAGGCTGCAGGGTGACCTCTTTGCTGTCTACAATTTCCTCACGATGGCGAGCAGAGATGAAGGTGTCTCTGTGGTGTCTGGTGATAGAACATGAAGGAATTGCTTAAAATTACATTGCAGAAGTTCAGATTAGATATTAGAAAAAAGTTTTTTATTGAGGGGATGGTCAAGTGCTGGAACAGGCTTCCTAGAGAAGTTGTCACGGCCCCAAGCCTGTCAGTGTTCAAGAAATGTTTGGACAATGCTCTTAGATGTACAGTTTAATTTTTAGATTGCCATTGTGGAGTTGGGACTTGGCCTTAATAATCCTTGCGGGTCCCTTCCAGCTCAGGGTATTCTGTGGTTCTATTACAATGTTAAACCTATCTGTTAAACCCTTCAAAAGGGACTTCACCCTATTCTAAATCTTTTTCTTACACACTTTCTTCATTATACAGTTAAGCTAGAAATTGTAATTTAATTAAACCTCAATTAGATACAATTTTTTAGTCTTTCTAAAAATGACAACAGTGCTCAGGAAAATGTTTAATTCTAAGTATATTTTAGCTGCTCTTAAATCTGAGGTGTATTTCACCTTCCAAGAGACATCAATTCATAGTGAAATAAAACAATAGTATGAAGATAGCTTAATATTATAACTTAATATATATAATATAGCTTAATATTATAGCTTAATATTATAATATTAATAAAAGTATTGAAATTATGTTATGTTATTAGCTTAATAACTAATATTTACAGCCTTTTTTGTATATATGTATTTGTTTGTCTTTAAATAGCATAGACACTGTTTTCTGCAAACTATTCTGTACAGTCTCTTTTTCAGGAGTATGATATCCTATGCAAAGTTTTAGCAACCTCATGGGCAAGTAGAAACAAGTAATTTATACCAATTACTGAGTTACCCCCTGATTTACAGAATTTTGGAAACTGATAAGAAAATGCATACAGCAAAACCTCTGAAAATGAAAATGAGAATAAAGCTGTAAAAATTTCACTTTTTAAACTTTAAGTTTACTAATAACAAATACTTTTGTGTTTATTATTGCATATAACATTTCCACATAAGCTTAATTTACAATTAAGTTTGTTCTAGTAACTAACACAAACCTTAAACACATTGAAGAACAAACTGCTGCGATTCAAGTTTAGAATATAAAAGCCTTTATGAAAGTTAAGATAAATATTTTCTAATTTATAACATATTTTGCAGATTAAATGTTCACTAATCAGTAAGAGCTTTTAACTTTGTCCTATTTTAAAAATATTTGTAAAATATCTAATTATTTTATAATCAGACTTTTGTGAAATATAAACTTTATTATACATACAGCTATAACCATAGCTCTTTAAAATTTGCATAGTTCCATTGAAATCTTTGTAATATTAAGCAGCTGAGAAACAGGGCCCTTGAAGTACCTTAATATTAGTCTATAATTAAAGAAAATGTCACCAATTAGATTAATCTAAAATAGTTCCTGTTCCATTTCAAAAACAGCTGTTAGTATAAGAAAAGATAAGGAAGAGTAAATCCTGAAAGTTCAGTACAAGGCAAATGTTGAGATATATTAACAGTTTATGGATAAAAATAGCATTTACATTACAAGTCATATGTGAAATCTTTTGAAGTCAAGAAATTAAGTCTTTGTATTGTCAAAGTTAAAATACATTCCCAAAGAAAAGATGCTTATATGAAAGTTTTTTAATTTGATATGAAAGGACAGAGAAAGTGAGGGAAGAGAGACAAGTCAATTCTTTTTCAAACTTGCTTTAATTTAGGCAACTGGTCATGTACCTTTAGCTGTTTCCAGATTCTCTTTCAAGTGAGTCTCCAAAGGCAAGAGGAAAATGGCTTTATTGTATGTAATTCATGCTTGCTTGGATAATGCTGGATATAGTTTGTCTGCTATAGATTTTTTAAAAAAAATTCTAGCGACCCTATGTTCTTTGTTGTCAGTTTTTCCTTCCACACTTGCATGATCGGACTTGGATTCCAGAAGACAAAAATCCTGCTACCTTTGTGTGTTACCTCTTTCTTCCTTCTCACTGTTGTCAATACTTTATCGTGCTTCTGAAGGTGAGATATCATTGCAGTCATTGTTATTTTACTATTCTAGAAGTTTGTTTACTCCCACTGGGTATTTTTTAACTTATCTCTTTAAAGAAAGGTCTTTCTTGTCACTAACATAAGGCAGAAGAGATAGTAAAGAACAGTCCATAGTACTGAATGCTCAAGTCCTTGGTTTCAGCTAAATATCTCAAGAAAGGCAGAATTTTATCTGTTGATTTTAACTTGGTTTAGTTTTATTGCTTATCTAGTTATTGAACTATATATATTTACGTATTTAATGTAATTATGTTTTTCTTAGGGATGGTAGACTTTGCCGCATTGGCAGTTTGGTACTTCAGCACTTCTCCACTACAAAACATATACCATTTACTTTCAAGAGCAGAGTTCGATTGAATAGTCAGATAAACTTGCATACAAAAGAGAATTCTGAGCATAACAAATATCTTAAAACATTATTATTAATAGCCTCAGCGACATTACTATGAAAGCAAGGTCTGCATTTTGTCTTTCTTCTCATACTTTTCTTTCCTTATTACTTGGATTTATATTAAGCATAATTTTTACAGTAAAATTGCGACATATAACCTACCACTTTTCTAGCAATGCCTTTTTTTGAAAATCACTTCTGTATGTGTCATTCTAACTCAGAAGAAGATGGTTTCTAGAAATCCCACAAATACACTTCACTTTTGCATGACATATATATTAGATGGATATGATGGTCTGAACATACTAAAACTGAGTAAGGAATAAGTTCTGTTAAACTCATGGGGGACTTCTAACTTGACTTCATTAATATGAAGGACTTCTGTATTGATAGAAAAGAACTGCGTTAGCTGCTTGAGAACTGAGCTGTAATTTGGGAGAAAACTATTCTACTACTACTACTTACTGTTACGAAAGTATTGAAGTAATCTAACAGTGGATTTCTCCCCTGTTACTTGCAGTTATGGTAATCTTTCAGAGCACAAAAGCATTTATTAATTAATGGAATAAATTGTATTTAAAATATTGGATCATTTGAGTTATCCCTCTCATGCAAAAATCATGGACTCTTATAGATGAACTCTTGGAACTTCTTAAACAAAATGAAATTTGCATTCAAGTTCTGTTTTCCTGCAGAAGAGAAGAGTGAAGACAGTTTTAACTTGCTGCTCCTCTGGAGACTCTGCCATCTTAAAATCTTTTACTGTTTTTTGATTCTGAATTCCTGAGTAAATCCTAAAGATCAAAAAACAAAAAGAAGGAATTTGAAGTATCTGTTGACAAAGATGCTCTAATTAACTTTGGTTTCAGAGAAAGGGTCCAAGGAAGTTAAGGGTACTCCATACTGTTCTTTAGAAAAGGCTAACTCTGTTTTGCAGACTGCTACAGAGACCCAAATGATTTCTCATCTTCAATGATGCTGTTCTCCAGCTCTGTCTTTTCAGGCAAAGCACATAGAATCCACACAGTTGACCCTACTCAGCTTCACAGCAGTGGTTACAACCAAGCATAATTGCTTTAAGTAAAAGAGGTCCTCAGAGAATGTTATTCAATTCTGCCTCGATCTGCAGTATATTTAAGGGTAGATATTACTGTTATATATCAAGGAAGGTAATGCATAGGGTTTTGGTATATCTGTAGAGATTTCAGAGTTTTACTTGAGTAAAGTATGAATAGAAAACAGTAAAGAAAAATCAGTATTCTCAGCCTGCTCTGAAATCTCT
Source organism: Chionis minor (assembly GCA_013398295.1). NCBI lineage: Eukaryota > Metazoa > Chordata > Aves > Charadriiformes > Chionidae > Chionis > Chionis minor. The sequence continues at coordinate 215,548 of VZSF01002499.1, forward strand.
GTTATAGTGTTCTAACTATTTAATTTGGAATTCTGCAGGTAAAATAAATTTCTCAAGGTATCAGCTTTCAAAGACCATTTTCGTTATTGATAGCTAGATAACTATACATTTAGAAAAATTAAATATATTAAACATGAACTTTAGTTATATTCTTTTTTTTATATCTGTCTGTGTGAGAAAAAAAAGTATTTAAAAATCTTTCATCTGAATGATGTTGTGTGTCATAATATTTCAGTGTCTCCCATGCACTTCTTGGAAGTTATCGTGAAACCTGGATGCCCCATATGAATATCAAAAGTTTTATAATATTTGTCTGATATAATTAAGAAATTACACTTTTTTATCTACATGTTTGTTTAATATTGCATGTATGACTCATGTTTAGGAAGACTAGTAAATAAATTTGAATTCTCTCCCTTTCAATGGTTCATCTCCCACCAGACTGACTTTAAATTATTTGTTTCTGATTATGACTCTAACATATCATAGAATCATAGAA